>JAIUZE010015278.1:0-23070 GCA_022085475.1 Heliosperma pusillum
GAACTCCAATAAGATAGTGTCTCCAAATTTTCAATGCATGCACCACAGTTGCTAACTCAAGATCATGAGTCGGGTAGTTCACTTCATGAACCCTGCGTTGTCGAGAAGCATATGCAATGACTTTTCTATTCTGCATTAAGACACATCCCAAACCATGCTTAGAAGCATCA
Source organism: Heliosperma pusillum (assembly GCA_022085475.1). NCBI lineage: Eukaryota > Viridiplantae > Streptophyta > Magnoliopsida > Caryophyllales > Caryophyllaceae > Heliosperma > Heliosperma pusillum. Next base: position 171 of record JAIUZE010015278.1, read on the forward strand.
CAATAGACATCATAATCAGCTTCATCATCTGGTAAAGTCAACACTGGTGCGGTAGTCAATCTCTTCTTTAATTCCAAGAAGGCATTTTCACATTCATCTGTCCAGATATACTTTGCTTCCTTCTTTAGCAATTGAGTCATCGGTCTTGCTAACTTAGAGAAATCTTTCACAAACCGACGGTAATAACCCGCTAAACCAAGGAAACTCCGAATCTCGGACACATTTTTCGGACTCTTCCATTCTACCACGGCCTCAATTTTAGCTGGATCGACCATAACACTGTCTTTTGAAATGACATGACCAAGGAAAGATATCTCGGGCAACCAGAATTCACATTTGGAGAACTTAGCATACCACTTTTGGCGTCGAAGAACACCCAAAATGGTTCGGAGGTGATCAGCATGTTCTTCCTCAGATTTAGAAAAGATCAAAATATCATCAATGAATACCACAACACATTTATCAAGGTACTCTCTGAAGGTACGATTCATTTGATCCATGAATATTGCTGGAGCGTTAGTCAAACCGAATGGCATCACATTAAATTCGAAATGACCATACCTCGAGCTGAAAGCAGTTTTGGGAATATCTTCTTCACGAACGGGAATTTGATGATAACCCGATCTAAGATCAATCTTTGAAAAAGTAGAAGCACCACGTAACTGGTCAAAGAGATCATTAATATGCGGAAGAGGATATTTGTTTTTGATTGTGACACGGTTCAACTCACGATAATCAATGCACATTCGCATAGAACCGTCTTTCTTTTTGACAAAGAGCACGGGCGCACCCCAAGGAGAAGCACTAGGCCTAATAAAGCCTTCCAATCAAGTCATCAAGTTGGAGTCTCCCCCAACTCTTTCAATTCAGGAAGGAGCCAAATACGAAAGGAGTAGCAATTTGGTCCAGTTCCAGGAACTAGATCAATGGAAATCTCAACATCTCTTTCAGAAGGAATCCCGGGTAATTCATCGGGAAATACATCCGGAAATTCTCGAACAATAGGAACATCCTTCAAAGAAGGAAGAGAAGAATCAGAAGTAGTCACTACACATAGAAATGCTTGATGACCCTTCTTCAAAACACTCATCATTTTCATAGCTGAGATTAACTTTACACTAGCTTGCTTTCTAACTCCTTGATAAGATATACGAGTACCCAAAGGACTTTTAAGAATAATCTTTTGATCACGGCATTCAAATCGAGCATGATAAGTAGATAACCAATCCATGCCCAGAATAATATCAAATTCTTCAAGAGGAAACCGAAGAAGATTAGCCGGAAAAATAAAAATAGATCCGTTTATTGCTATAGGAATGTCCGTATGAAGATAAGAGCATGAAAATACATCTCCGGACGGTAAAGATATAGGAGTACTTTCTCCCATTGAAGCCTTGAGGGGTAATTTATCGGATAATCTCATCGAAATAAAAGATAAAGAAGCTCCCGTATCAAATAAAATTAAACACGGTAATTCATAAATTGAGAACATACCAGTCACAATGTCTGGTTGAGCATCGGCCTCAGCTCGGCTCATGATGAAAATCCGACCCTTAGGTCTCCCAGAAATAACCGGTGTAGAAGCCGTCTTCTTCTTATCAGGACACTCATTAAACCTGTGTCCCGACTTCTGACAGTTAAAGCACACAAGTGGCTTGTTGAAACAGCCAATACCGGGATGCATAGGCATCTTGCACCGAAAGCATATACGACCCTTAAGATCGTTGTTGTTGCTCGGGAAGAATGGACGGTTACTCTGATTTGCTTGTCCACTCTGAAAATTCCTCCTCTTGTTTGAGAAAGAAGGAGAAAAGGAAGGTCGGGAAGTAGAATATAACGGTCTCTTGCCATAAGAATTAGGAGCAACATACGAGGAACGAGCCTCGTCGAAAATCTCCCGAATAGAACTCTCTGCCCATAGAGCATCGTTGTAAATAGAGACAAAAGAAGTAGAACCCCTACTGATCTTTCCCTTCACCTGAGGAGAAAGCTTTCCTAAGTAAAAGAATGCCTTGTCTTCCTCCCTTGAAATAAGCCGAGTGGCATAATGAGCCAACTCGTTGAACTTGGTTGTGAGCTCCTGAACTGATAGTTTTCCCTGTTTGAAGTCCATAAACTCTTTCAGTTTCTGCTGCCTCAACTCATCAGGATAGAACCTCGCCTCCAATAGTTCACGGAAATGGGTCCAACCAAAATCAGGTTCCAACTTAGCAGTAGGACCAGAAAGAGTCCACCACTGATCAGCTTCCTTCACTAAGAAGTGGGAAGCAAGACGGACTTTATCCGTTTCCAGCACATCATAAAGAGAAAAGTTCTTCTCCATTTCACGTATCCACCCCGAAAGCTGAATGGGATCTGCTTCACCACCATAGGTTTTGGCTTGGCTCCTAGATAGTTGTGAAGCAACCCATGAACAACTTTCGTGTATCTCACGGTCAGGAGGAGGAATAGGATTCGCCTGTTGATTTTGCTGATTTTGCTGGTTCTGAATAATAACAGTAAGAGCTGCTAAGATCGTGTTGTCAATTCTCGGAGGCATCTTGCAAAAGAAAACACAGATTAGTACTTATCATATAGCAAGCACAAAGAGACTACAACATAATCCTAATCTACCCATCTTACCATTCTATCTCACAAGTTTATTATTTTATTAAGGTCAAGTTATTTATACTAGGGTACACAAACGTGCGTCGGGAGCGAAATGCTCTGATACCAACTGTGACACCCTCGAATTTGCGGAAAGATAAACAAGTAATTTAAATAAATAAAAGATGAGAATACGTTTCTAATAGGTTCACTTTAGTGAAAATCGGTAAATTTTAAAAACCGGAACCTACTATTAAATATATTCAATCATAACAAAGGTGTCTTAAAGAAAAAGGTTCATAACAAAAGGAAATAATATTATACATAAGAATTATCCAAAACGGGAGACATATCTCCCGTATAAATACGGAAATAAAAGAGTGTATAATAATATACAATCTAAGATCGACTATAGGTCCAAGGTAAATCTGTCGCTCGCTAGCTTGTCCAATGTACGCCAAGTTTCAATCACCACCTGTTCGACCGCATTAAATATAAACCCGGAAGCCACAGTCAGTGGGGAGTAACTCCGAGTTCTCCCAGCCACGAAATGTCAAGTTTAATAAAACATGAATAACATAAAAGAGATGTATATGGAAAATACAACACCTTAACATATACGATATGCTTTTCATGTTATGAAACAAATAACTTAACATATAACCTAGCCTATGAAAGCTATCATGTGAATCTGTTAACAATCTATAACACGAGGTAGGGAAGCTGGTATGCTGGCTCAGAGATTACATTTAAAACATGGCCCTGATACACTCAAACCATAATCATACTAACTATCATGTGAATCAGTTAACAATCAGTAATCCAAACTCTATCAACCTTAGCCGGCTTGCATCTCACCTTCTAAGATTCATAGAATCATCAAACATGAAAGACCAATACTTCTAGAAACAGGCATAAGTGCTTAGCACGGCCGATAGTCGACTTCTGTAACTCGAGGCTATACCACAAGGTAGGAAAACATCCTAGTCCTAGACTGATCAGACCTAGCGACAACAGCTATTCCATTCCCCGTCTCATGACCCAAAGTACACAAGAATCTCTACTAGGCGACCCCCTAAGCAGAATTGGCTATGGCTAGTACTTAAGCTGGCTCCCTTCCCAAAGCGGAACTATTAGGATGCCATGCCCCCGGCTTGGTATCAAAAGGCCCAAGCCAGTGACACAAAAGCTATCGACGGTGAACATATACTCGTTAAAGACAGTACTTGCCTATCTATGTCATGGTCCAAGATACTCATTTAGAATTAGAATGGTCAAGACGCCATATACTCATAATTCTCTATGGGTACTTAGTCAACACAACACCAACCATATAATTAAACAGTCACGGGAAAAACTTTCCTATCATGTGACTAATTGCATATAAATCATATTCAAATAACATATCGCCTCATATCTACTAAGGCTCATTCATTCATTCATTAAACAAAACCTTACCTGAAGACAAATCCCCGACCCGAGTCCCGCGACGGGTCATCAGTCAAAACGGGGCTGACTAGATCTTAGTTTGACCAAACCCGTTTGGTCAAACCGGCTAGAAACAGAGTCTTTATCAATTAGACTTGAACATAAAATCATCATATTCATCTCAAGCTAATTTATTTCAACTTCTAACATGTGAATTATTAAAATCATACAAAAACCCGCTTGACTTAAAAGATATCATATTAAACTACAATCTCGTATTATAATTTATAACATGTGAGAAATAATAATATTATGAAAACTTTTAATTAAAATAATTTACTTATTAACATTTCCCACTTGCTAAATATTACAAAACACTGTAAAATAACATTAAACTCAAAAACCGTCACAAGACCAAGGAGGGACCCACGGCCTGTTTTGGGCCGAGAGAAGAACCGGGCCTGGACTGGGCCCACAGGCCTGGTTTGGGCCTGTTTTGGGTCGACTTTTCTAGAACCGTTTCTTAATATTTTCCCGCATGCTTAACATATTTAAAACCCGTCAAAACAACAACAAAACAATCAAGTATCGACGCAAGGCCAATGACCCATACACGGACCAATCCAGACCGGCCTGGACCGGGCCTGAACCGGCCTGGTTTGAGTCGGTTTTCCAGCCCCTTTACACGGTTCCTCCAACAAACAAATACCAAATCATTTCTAACATGTTTTAATTAACAAACATCCATTTTTAACAATCAATTTAACCATCATGCATACAAAAATCATGGTTATAAATAAATCATCCAAATATGTCAAGAACACTAATCATGTTAAAAATTCCATACAACATAATAATCATAACTACTTATCATGTTACTACTAAAACCATAAAAACAATAACATGAACAAAAACAAAATATATGTAACATTAATTCGTCGAGTAACTCGGAATCGTTACCTTAGCTAGCAAAATCAAGTAGCACAAAAAATAAGAAGTAAAGAAAACCCGTCTACTAGTCTTCTCCTAAAATATACGAGTCACCAAACTCGTCTTCAAAATCTTCCCCTATAAGAAATGACAAGAATAACATTATTAGAATTAAAACTTGATTTTCCATAATTAAAGTGTTGAAAACGATTTTGTCGGAATTGAAAATAAAACGTACTTGGAGATGAAGAGCGAAGAGGAGACTCTAGAAATATAAATTAGGACGGATTTGAACAAGTAACGAAGGTTTTATGACGATTTTGCTCAAGAACGATGAAGAACGATGAAGAACGATTTTGATTATATTAAAGAAAATATTAATTAGATATTAAGTTGATTTATTGTAAAAATGAAAAGATAAGTGGTGAGTAATGTGGTGGTGTGTGCCGTGTAAATATAGGGAAAAATGGAGTCGGGTTTTGAAATTGTTGTTACGGAATTGACTCGGGTTTTATAATTATATTAAGGTAATTAATTAGATATTATTAGGTTTTATAATAGTTTAATCAAATATCTAGATATTAATTAGATATTATGTTATTGTAATCAAAAGAAATAAAAATATCTAGCTCTAAGAGAGGAGAGGGAGCCATGTAGAAGTAGGAGAAATCGGATCTGTTTTTCAAGCGATGTGCGTAATTTATGTTAACGGATCGATAAAGTTATAAATATCTTAGATATTATTATTAGTTTAATCATATTAACTAGAAGATCCAACATGAGTGGAAAAAGATGACATGGGGCGTGTGACTCATGCCAAAGGCGGGTTTCGGGTTTGTTTCGGGATTTAAGATGACTCGGGAATAGTTAAATGACGTTCGGGCTAAACCGTAAAACCTTCTCTTAAATTGCGAATAAATTCAAAATAATTATATTAAATTATCATAAATTCAAATAAATCTTAATAAAAATAAATTAAATTTATTATTTTTTTGAATAAAATTTCGGTCTTTCAATTTACGAGGTGAGTCGGAAAAGTCAACGAAAGTCAAAGTTGACTTAAAAACGGGATTCTCATGGAATCTCGCAGAAATTCCAAATACGAACTCGGAAATTCCAAATTCGACTGGAAACAATAAATTCCAATTAAAACTTAAATTTGCTGAAAAGTATCCGTAAAATATTTTTATTAGAAAAACTGGGTACTTTTCGGGTTGTTACAGAGATGTGATAAAGAGACAAGAGAATCGGTGACGTACACTTGTGTCAGACAAGTGGCAGATTGTTGGAGTAGGTTTCCTCCACAAAAGTGTGCCACATAATAAATCTTATTATGGAATATAATTGGGATAATTATTGACTACATATATGATTAGTCAGTTGATTAACGTAAATCAATAACGGTTGGCTAACTAGAGTTTGACGTTATTGTCGTTTGACGGCGGTGATCAACTGATCCCTTTCGGTCACACCTAAAGGATGAAATCCAAATAGTAACTAATTATTTGTATACGATACAGTTAATTAGTACATTACATATATTCGATATGTACGAGAGTTAATTGTTAGAAATTGAGTTAAGAACTCAAATTTGATTAAGCTTATTTTTCAATTATGCGATAATTGACTAATAAATTTATATCTTATTTTAATACGATTAAATAAGATTTAACTTAGTAATTCATCGTTAAATTACTAAATTAGTTGAGGTTTTGAGATAGAGGTAATTAGTTAATTATATTTACAAGGAGTTGTAAAATAAATTAACAAAGCATTGTGGGACCCATTATATATTGATATAATGGTAAAATATTACTTAAAATGTTAAGTACATATTATTTATTTAATTGAGTCATATAATTGTTATATGATCAAATTAACACTTAATTATACAAGATAATTAACCATATGATCAATAAGTATTTGTGAGACAAATATCAAAAATCAAAATGGACCAAACTAGGCCATTGTGGCCGGTTGGTATGTAGTTAGAATGGTGATGATTGTTATTCTTATTTATACTCTTTGGTTAGCATTTGAAAGTGACATAACAAGTATAAAACAATCATCATTTTTTCTACAACACTCCACTCTAATGCATGTGATAAAATTAAGCAAAATAAGAGTCCTTTATGGACTAAGTGGTCCGGCCAAATGGCTTTAAAAATGAGCAATTGTGTTCATTATTTTTACTACTTGATTTTGTGCAATTTGTGTACTTCTCTCTAAGATTTTTCCTCTCACTAAAAACTCTCATATACTAATATTTACTGAGTATTACTAGTGTAGTAATATAGTCATAATATTAGTAGTATTATATCTATCTTATTATCTATTTAATAATAAGGGTAGATTATTTGGGTTAATCTTGGTGCAACTTAGAGGAGATTTTCTACTTTGGAGATTACTTGTGTTCATCCATATTTGTAGCTCAAGAACAACAAGAAGGAGTTCTTGTTGTGCCCTTATATTTTCCATATCAATGTGAGGAAATTTCTTCCTTTATATAAATGTCTTTATATTTGCATGCATGTTACATAGATCATTAAATACTAAATTAACAAGTAATTTAGCAACTAATAAGAAGAGTCTAATTAAGGTCTATGGACTTTCAGTTACTCGATCGAGAGGTTGTTGATGCTCGATCGAGTGATTCTGATAGACAAGTGGTCGATCGAGAGAATACAGTTACTCGATCGAATAAGTTGACTGAGGAAGCTAATCGATCGAGCAATTTAAGCTCGGATAATCTTTGATCGAGTGACTTAGATACTCGATCGATGGGTTTTCATGAGCGAGAAGCTCGTTCGAAGGGGTTAAGCAAGCGGATGATCAACAATGCAATTGTCAAGGATATGCAACGTGGTAATTCTGACATTCCAGTTCCGTTTCCTGGTCGATTGAAGAAGGCTAAGGTCGAGAAGGAATTTGCTCGGTTAGCTGACATTGTACGCGATCTCAAGGTGAACGTTCCTTTTGCAGACCTCGTATTAAAGGTACCCTCTTACTTAAAATTTATGCGAGAAATTCTTTTGCTTAAGAGGTCCGTAGACACTAGAGAGAATGTAGCGTTAACTGAGGAATGCTCTGCGTTCCTCCAGAACAAATGCCCCCCTAAGCTGTCTGACCCAGGTAGTTTTTCTATACCGTGTCATATAGGTACCTATCTCATAGACAACGCGTTATGTGACCTAGGAGCTAGTGTTAGCGTCTTACCTTTGTCTTTAGCCAAACGGTTAGGCTTTATGAAGCTTCAGTGTACAAACATGACGGTACAGATGGCAGATACGACCTTGTCTTGACCCTTAGGAATCATAGAGGATGTTCCTGTGCAAATAGGAAAATTCTTTATCCCGGTCGATTTCATAGTTTTGGATATACCTGAGGATTCTCACACTCCCATCATTTTGGGAAGACCATTCTTGCATACTGCGCAAGCGGTCATTGATGTTGGGTTACAGACTCTGACTTTTCAAATAGGTGGGGAGAACTTAGTATTCACGCAGTCTCATGCTAGTAAGGGTCCTATGCTTGTGTCACCATGCTACGCACTTCCTTTATCTGATATCGCACCTGATTTATTCACGCATGACAAAGCTTCGGTTCCTATCGAACCTATAGCTCCTATCTGTGATATCCCCATTGCTACCGTAACACCTCCGCCCCAGCTTGGGAGCGAATTGGAGGAACATGCTGTTGTATGTTGCCTTACAGATCATAGCACGGCGGCATTGGAGCTGGAAAAAGGAAAGGCAGGTTCACATGACGACGTCAAGAAGAAGAAGTCCAAGAACGACAAAGGAGCTCGCATGTACGCCAGTGATTCCGAAGTGGAGCTAGACTCCAAGAAACCAACGTACGTGTGGAGGAAGAAAACGGAAATTACCGCAGCTGAGGGTACTTCCGCAAGTCAAAGGCCAAACGGGGGCCTTCTCATGAAACTATTTGGTTGGTAGCCGGGTTTGCAACCCCGTGCAATTTGTAACAAACAATTTATCGCGTTTTCAATTAGACAATTAGACTGTCACGTGATAATCCGTAGTTTAGATAGACAATTTATTTTTCCTTTTGGACAATTTTTGGTATTTTCTGGTATTCGGTTGGCATCGTTTTGCATGAACATGAAGCGGAAAACAATTGCCCAAAGACGAGGCTGTGCTATCAAGCAAGTACTCGATCGAGTAAAGAGAATTACTCGATGGAGCAACCCTGACTGGAACAAGCTCTCGATCGAGTGGAATTTTTACTCGATCGACCCCCAGTTTGATGCTGGTTTGGGGAAGCTCTTGTCTTGTGAGTCTTTCTGTTCCTTTTGTTTTTTCCATTCTTCATTTATATTTCATTCCTTAGGAACATGTATTAGGTTGTTTTTTCCCTTTTCCTTGTATGCTTTTGTGCTTTAGCCAATGAGGACATTGTCTGTTTTGGTTTGGGGAAGTGTTTACATTCTTTTGCGTCTGCATTTGCATTTGTATTGCTTTCACGTTTACAATTCATGTTAATTAGAAAAAATTTGAAAAAATCAAAAATATCTCGTTTATTTTTGCATATAGTTGAGTCGGATTGGAGTCTTGTTCGTGATGAAATCGCTCTACAAGTCTATTTTATGCTATTCTTTGCACCTTTCTCGACTTATTTAGAAACATCGAAGTAGTGAACTGTTGAATTTTGTCTTGGAATTTAAATTTGATTATTAGACTTGACTCAACATTTTGGCAAAATACTTTTATATTCTGAGTTTTAGAGCCTATAACTGGTGACATCCATGACCAGTTCATCTAGGAATGAGAGTAGTTACTCCCCACACCTCGTGTCATTTGCTTGTATATGAATTTTGATTTCTTATTGCCTGCACGCATTGGGTTTGTGGTCGGTATTACGTGTTTTGAGAATATTTGCATCTCCCTTTTCCTCATTTTACCCCATTAACTCAACATAAGCCATATCTGCCTGTTGCCCTTAGCTACATCCTAAACTGAGCCTACCTTTGCCGAGCTAGTTTAGTAGTCGAGGTATATTCTACCGTTGTGTCAGTTTTTGGCCCGTTATCATTGATTGGAGCGGGTATTTGCGAGAAAAAGAAGTGAAGTGTTGATAGTGTCTCGATCGAGTACTTTGTTTAGCTCGATCGAGCAGATTGTGTTAGTTGTTGCCTCGATCGAGTGATTCATTCAGCTCGATCGAGAGGTTTTCCTCAGTCAGCCAAGAAAAACAAAAGAAAGAAAGTGGAAAAAATGAAAAATATGATGAGAAAAAGAATTGGTTGAAGTTTTTGTTTTGCGCCTCCTACGCTTATTATATTTTGTCGAGGTGTTTTATGGGATTTGTGACATTTATGCCTTTATATGGTAAGGCATCGAGCTTAACTTTTGATTGTTGGAAGATGGAACGAGCTCTAATGCGGTCTTGTTAGGAACTAGCTTGGCTATTTACCCTCACATTTCCATTAATTGTTTTGCCCCTTCTTACCAATTAACCTCACATATCCATATTTTTGCAAATGTTCGGCACGTGGTTGTCCTTGGACGGTGGTTATGCATGTGTATGGTGCTTGAATCATCTTTCATGTTAGTTAGCAATGCATGTTGTGTCGGTCGTAGTTTAGGTGAGTGACTATATTTTCTCCTCTCTTTCTTATACATATTTACTTACCATTTGCTTGTTGAGAGAAGAGTGACCCGTGAGAGTCCGAATTTGGTTGAGTCTTGCAAGGTCGAAAGTCTAATTTATTTCCAAGATTGTATAAATTCGTTCACTTTCGTATTAAGCTTTGTAGTGATTGATCGAGTGCATTAAACTATTTAACATTGACTTGTTGCTAGCTCTGAGACTTACTCCATTCCCCTAGGTTTATTTTGTTCCATTTAGTTGCATTTAGTTTGCTTGAGGACAAGCAAAGGTTTGGTTTGGGGAAGTTTGATTCGTGTATTTTATATAGACTTTTTAGTCCATTTATGCACGCATTTCTATGTCATTTAGGTGATATTATATCACTATATGCTCCTATTTGGCTACTTTGTACTTTCATTACCATTTTGTAGGTACAAGCTGTGTAGTAGCAGAAACCGAACCAAAACAGTCTGTTTTGCATGCATTTAGGAGAATGGAAGGAACGGAACAGGACCTCTTGCAGGAACATGAAGCGTGAAACCATACACTATCAAGCCCAAGTCATGACTCGCACTATGTACTATGCCAGAAGACCTCGATCGAGTGTGCATTTGGTCGATCGAGGTGAGTTGGAGCCAGAAGAACTCGATCGAGCTACATCCTTTGCTCGATCGAGTAGGAGTTGTATACCAGTTGGTCGATCGAGTAGATCAAGTGCTCGATCGACTGATTTCCATGAATAAAGTCCTCGATCGAGCGGTTATTTCCCTCGATCGAGTGGATCCTATCACGGGCTGCAAGTCCATAGCTTAATTAGGGTTAGAGTCGTGTTAGACACTATATCTGACTCTTATTTACGTCATTAGGAGGAAGTTTATATTATTCAGAACTTATCATTAGTAATTAGCAGACATTAATCCTTCATTAGTTGCTGAACTTTTAATCTTTGGGTTTCATTCGGGTTTATTCGACGTGGATTGTTCTTTACGCCGGATTGCTAAGATTGTAAACTATTTCTCTCTTTTACTCTTACCTTTATCTTAATCTTATTTACTATTTTACTCGTCTTAATTAGTGTGTGTTATTGTTTATTCTTATTAATTACGATTTTATTATGTCTATCATCATATGTTCAATCGTTTTTGTTAGCATAGTTAATAGCATGAGTAGCTAATTCTCTTGTATGTTGGGATGAGGGAAACTGTAGTATAGGCATGTTAGGATAGATTATTTTAGTTAGTCTTGAATATGAGAATCAGTCTAGGCAATTTAATTGAGGTTTAGTCGAATGAGTATACGCATGAGACTAGGCTAGGTAGTTAACCCCGACCTGGATCGAGAGATTGGAAAGGAAGGCTTGCTTAGAATTGATAGGTGACTCCTAAGAGGACGAGAGTTAATTAGGAAAATCCCTAGGGTGGTTTGAGATCGAGAGGAGAAAACCATTGCCCTTCTCATTGATAGATTGGCTGACTTAGTTGACCCGTAGATGCCGATACTGCAGTAAACCGAATCCTGGCATATTCCCTCTTTATCTGATTTATTTTATATTTATTTCTTCCTTTATTCCTCTTTCCTGTAATCTTATTTAGTGTAGTTAAAACCAATTTCAAAACCCCCCAGATTTTTACTTGCAGATTTAGATTTCAGTTAATTAGTTTCCTCCCTGTGGAGATCGACCCTACTTCCGCTATCTTCTTAGTTAGTTGATTTAGGTTTTATTTTTGGTGTATAGCGACACACATCAGTTAGTTTGATGATAACTTAATATAATGCACACCCCATTTTCCTTGTGAAACTTAAGAGATTGTTTTTTGTTTTGAGTTGTGTTGTGTTGTCATAAACTTGGTTATGTGACCAAGTGGGAGAATTGACTTGGTTTTGTGACCAAGTAAAAGTATTGCTTAGGTTTCGTGACCAAGCAACAATATTGTCTTGGCTTGAGTGGCCGAGTGGGAGTATTTTATTTAATAGGTTTTTAAGTAACGGTCATATTCAATTTGGTTGTTAATTATCCTATTTATCACCATATTAATCTACCCCATTATGGTGAAACTTAATGGGAGTTTATGGTGCCCTTTGGTGCTCTTTATTTGTAACTCCTCTTTGTGAGATGATTATAAATAAGACAAGAGATGGTTTGAGTAACTATCTCATCCATCCTATCTATACACAACTCATATAATCTCTTAGTTAGTCTACCATCTAAGTGACTTGGAATTTGGGGCGTGGACATATTCTGGGACTCTAGTAGGCGCCGGAGGTACGATATATGGTAGTGGGCAGTTAGCGAACACAACGATCCGATCGCTTCCGCATTAAGGTAAGTCCTTATTTTCCTACAAAATATATATGTAATGGACTAATTAAAATGTATCGTATACAAATAATTAGTTTTCTGTTTGGGTCTCACCCTTTAGGTGTGACCGAAAGGTCAGTTGATCACCGCCCTAATACGACAATAACGTCTAACTCTAGTCAGATGATCGTTATTAATTTACGTTAATCAACTGACGTGGAGTATCAATATACTAGTCATCCCACGAATATTCCAAAATGAGATTTATTATATAAATGCACTATTGTGGAGGACACTTACTCCAACAATCTCCCACTTGTCCGATACAAGTTGTGCATGTAGTCACACTAGTACGGAGAACTCCTCTCCAACAATATCTCCCACTTGTCTCGACAAGTTGTGTGTTACCGATTCTCTTGTCTCATTGTGTCACATCCTCCCATTCATCGCAAGGTGTCTTTCAGGTCGCACTTACGATTGAGAAATATAAATAGAGTGGTTTCTCGATTTAGGAGAGTAACTGTCTGACCGAAAAATCTACCAGAGATCTCTTCCGAGCGTGGCGACGCATTTCCAGTCACTACTCCTCGAGTGGCCCGAAGATGTTAATACCCAAGGTGGGTGGACAATTCCTGTTGACGCAACTTACACTGTATAATGCAGATCACCATGATCCAAAAGATGCCCATCGGCCTCCTATCACGGCACGACCTAGGAAAAAAACCAAGGTCAATCGGAAACTACACCAACTCAAGTAAATGGTCGCCAGTCTAAAGAATCGACTAATAGGAATAATATTGAAATCCCTGCCACGACCAGGCTTCAACAATTTTTGATAAGAGATCCTATAAAGGTCACTGCCAGAAAGAGTGTCATACAGTCTGCCTATGTAAACGACGAGTCATCTCCATGACCCTATCGCGCTGAACTAGCCATCAATCGACTTACAATCTATTCGCTACGAGACTTCACCTCATATGAGTTACTAGGGGAAATGAAACTAAGTTTATCTTGTTCACTTGAATTGTGTTCAACTTTTCATAAAACCAATTCAGATAAAATAGAGTTTTGATATTTAGTCAAACTAAAATAAAGAGCTCATATAAAACTCAAACAATGAATGCATTTATCATATATGTAAACATTGGTACAATATTAAACTATTACATATCTTATAATCTAGAGGAATTCAGGTACTTGTCTTAATCCCATTGCGACGACATGACCATCATGCTTAGCCTTTGAAAGAGGTTTGGTTAGAGGTGTTAGGTTCATGTACCTACACTTAAGACATTTCTTAAGAAATACTAATTAACTCTTTAATTAGTTACAAGATCTAGTTACATGCATACTATTTAAATTGAAATAGAAGAAGAAAAATGTTCCTCACATTGGTTATTATTTGAGTATGGGCACAAGTACAAGACACCTTCTTGTACTTGTTCTTGAGCTAGATGATTAGGATGAATTTCCAAAAGCTCCAAGTGTAGGAACCCTCATATAAGTTGCACCTAGACTTACCCTTAAATCACTCAACTAATGATTTACTAGGACAATAGTTAAGTACCCTTAAAACAAGTATACAACACTCCACTTACTACTCTAGTAATATAGTATTTATACTCCAACACAAGTTCTATGAAACTTCTAAAGGTTCTAAGTATGTTGTTGTTTTAGTGTGATAATGTCAGTGTTTTCTTATGAGATTGACAAGTAAGTAAACAAGAGGAAAACATCCCCTTATCTACCACAAAGCCGGCACCTTACTTGGGAAGGGAGGGCATGCCTCTTCCTTTTTGCCTTATCAAAGTTATAGGGTGGCTATAGGTATTTAGGCTAGGTAATCATTATGTCTAAATCATCATTAGAACAACATTTTAAGCCTAATCCTCCCCCAACACCATGTAACCGGTTTTGACACTTAAAATGGACAAGTAATAATTTATAATCACATATATATAAAATGTGTCATCTCATATTTGGTTATTATGACCTACAACTAATTGTAATCATAATCAATCAATTATGCTTATCTCAAATGTTTCATAAACATTAAGCATTCTAATATAACAATTATATTTATTTAATCTTATTTAATCATATTACATTAAGATATATTTCTCACTTGTAAACTTGTTCTGTTTAAGGCATTAATTAATCTGTATCGTTATACAATTGATTAATATTCTTGATTAGGGAATCGTCCTTTCGGTGTGACCTCAGAATCAACTGATCACCACCGTCATACGACAGTAATGTCAAACTCTAGTAAGCCAATCATTACCGATTAATGTGGATCAGTTGACTATAATGTTAATCATCCCTTTGTATTCTTGTTAAGGAGGTTTAATTAAGTGATCACACTATTGTTGAGTACACTCACTCCAACAATCTCCCACTTGTTCGCAACAAGTGTGCGTCACCAATTCTCTTGTCCTATTTTCAATCTCCCACTCAATGCAAGGTGTCTTGCAGGTCATACTTGCACGTGATCATATCTAGAGTGGTTTCCTCGATCTAGAGAGTAACTGTCTAACCGGAATTATCTACCGTAGATACCTTCCGAGCGTGGCCACGCATTTCCAGTTTACTACTCCTCGAGTGGCCTTGAGATATTGGATAACCCTGACAAGGGGTTGGACAATTCATGTCGCACTTTTCCCTTCGTTCACTCACAGTTCTTCATGACCCAATAATTTCCCATGCACCCCCTTTTACAGAATGGCTTGGGGCAAAAATCAGAGTCAATTAGAAACTATGCCGACTTGGGCGAATAGTCTCTAGTCTAATGAATTGACTCAAAAAGAATACTATAGTAGCTCTCGCCACGACCAGGCTTTATGAATTGCCAGAACTCTATAAGCGGTCACTGCCTGACAGAGTGTCCCATACAGTCTGTCTATGTGGTCGACTAGTCATCTCATATGATTCTATGACACTTGAAGTTGCCATCAATCGCATCACACTCTAGTCACTTCGAGACGTCACCTCATGTAAGCAACTAGGGGCCAATGCTATGTTAATCCAGTTCACTTTAATAAGGTTCGAATTTGTCACTACAACCTATTTGGATATAACAAAGCACAAAAATTGAGTTTTAGAAACTGAAACGATAAATGTGATTATCACATATGAACAATCAACACAATGTTATTGCTTCATATCATATAATCTCAAGTATACAAGTTCCATGACACTTCATGGCAATCTTGTCTAATTGCAATAAAAGCTTGGATGGTGAATATATACCATGTATCCATTTATTCCAACTTTATGAATTGCTCCTTTTCTTTTCAATCATCGTTATTCCCAATAACATGAATTTATCTAAGTACCTCACTGGGTCTCTATCCAGTATTGGGCTCTTTAATCATGAAAGATGGTCCCACTCGTTATCATGATAACCACGTGATGGGTGTCTTGGTGGAAGGGTCTACTCATTAGATCCTTGTAACCCACCTCATCCTCATCATTATGTATTAAGACTCTATTTGTATAATTTTGAATGATTGACACCTCAATCATCCCTTTTTATTTATTCGCTTTTATAAAAAATTTAGCCTTTAATTTTGTCTGATCCTTTACAGGTTTGGAAACTTGGGTTCGTGTGACACTTAACACGCAACTAAGTTATTATTACCAAACACAAGAATAAACCCATAGTTCTCATCGAGAATCTCATGGTCATTCTTGAAGGCTATCCAATGACTCTCATATGGATTACTTGTTATCAATTTGTCGTGCTCCAAGCATACAACTTATCAAGGTATGTGCATATCTTGGCATATATGATTGGCCTAATAGCGGAAACATTAAGGGCGATTTTGGCATGATTTTTACAGCATTTTATTTATGTTGTTATTGTTGAATGAATGAATGTCATTTGTTTAAATTTTAATGCAAGTTGTACCTAGTATGACCTAGATTATTTTAATTGGTATTACCCGTAATGTAAGGGAATACCGATTCAGTTGTAATTTTATTTGCGATCTTGTCATGAATGTTTTCCCTGAGCCTGGAGCATGAGCTATGATGCAGCCGCTGGGATTTTCAATTACCAAGTTGCTAGCTAAGAAATTAAACCGATCCTGTGGATGTAATCCCAAGATCTGACACCCCAACCCTTGTTCCTTGTACGGAAAACCTATGTAAATTTTAACAATATTTTCGTGAGCAACAAATCATAATTATTTATATAATAAAGTCAATATTGATTGGTCAAATACATAACCTCAAAGCGGAATTTATGGACTATTTTCATAGTCCATAAATAAACATCTTTGGTATAAATTTCAGCACAGAGACAGTTTACAGCATTATGTAAATCCTGTGTTAATGGGTTTGGATCTTTTGCCATGCGAAAAGCTTGTTCTTTCTAATTTCACAAAGTTCAAATTTTCAAGTGCGCTAAAGAACTCTCATACAGCATGAACAGATTAAAGAAGAAATAGACTTTCATATTGTAGTTAGGGTGTTAGAGTAATAGTGTAGTTAGGGAATTAGAGTGATATGTTAGTCAGGGTGTTGGGTTGTTAGGGTGATATGTTAGTTAGGGTGTTGGGGTGTTAGTGTAATATTGTAGTTAGGTATTAGAGTGATATCTTAGTTAGGGTGTTGGGTTGTTAGGGTGATATGTTAGTTGGGGTGTTGGCGTTGTTAGGGTGATATGTTAGTTAGGGTATTAGGGTAAGATTGTAGTTAGGGTGTTAGGGTGATATGTTAGTTTGGGTATTGTAGTTAGGGTGTTAGGGTAATATTTAGTTAGGAAATTAGGGTATTACTGTGTAATATTCACCTGTTCCGACATTGCTTTTATGCACAGAACTGCTTTGTGTGTTAGGGTATTGTAGTTAGGTTGTTAGGGTGATATGTTAGTTAGGGTATGGTAGTTAGGGTGTTAGGTTAATATTGTAGTTAGGGAATTAGGGTGATATGTTAGTTAGGGTGATATGTTGGTTAGGATATTGGGGTGTTAGGGTAATATTGTGTTAGTTAGGGTGATATGTTAGTTAGGGTATTGGGGTGTTAGGGTAATATTGTAGTTAGGGAATTAGGGTGATATGTTAGTTAGGGTGTTGGGGTATTAGGGCGATATGTTGGGATGTTAGGGTAGTATTGTGTTAGTTAGGGTGACATGTTAGCTAGGGTATTAGGGTGTTAGGGTAATATTGTAGTTAGGGAATTAGGTTGTTAGGGTATTGTAGTTCGGTTGTTAGGGTGATATATTAGTTAGGCAACTGTAGTTAGGGTGTTAGGGTAATGTAGTTAGGGTGTTAGTGTAATATTGTTGTTAGGGAATTATAGTGATATGTTAGTTAGGGTATTAGGGTGTTAGGGTAATATTGTAGTTAGGGAATTAGGTTGTTAGGGCGATAAGTTAGCTAGGGTGTTGGGGGGTTAGGATTATATTGTAGTTAGGGTATTGGAGTGATATGGTAGTTAGGGTGTTGGAGTGTTAGGGTAATATTGTGTTAGGCTTTTATGCACATAACTGCTTTGAGATATTACCAGATTGGCTACAGCTGCAGGTTTCTGGTTATTATAACAATGATTAGGAAATTAGAAATTGGTATGGATAGTAAGGGTGATAGGTTAGAAAAAAAGATACAGGTCGTAATTTTCGCCTTTGAATATTGTGTTAACTTGTATTGTGTTTGACATGTTAATTTGTTCAGATCCCATTTACCATTTTGCTAGAGTGGCCTACACATCTCATTGTACCATTTATCCATCATAAAGTATGCTTATAGGGATTCAGAACCAAACATAGCACTTCACTCCAAATTTACACTCTTATAACACATTCTTCTTTGATCTGTTCATGCTGCATGGAGTTCTTTGGCGCACTTGAAACTTTGAACTTTATGAAATTAGAAAGAACAAGTTTTTCACAGGGCAAAAGTTTCAAACCCATTAACACAGGTTTTGCATAATGCTGTAAACTGTCTATGTGCTGAACTTTATACCAAACATGTTCATTTATGGACTGTGAAAATAGTCCATAAATTCCGCTTTGAGATTATGTATTTGACCAATCAATATTGACTTCATTAGATAAATAATTATGATTTGTTGCTCACGAAAATATTGTTAAAATTTACATAGGTTTTCCGTCCAAGGAACAAGGGTTGGGGTGTCAGATCTTGGGATTACATCCACTGTATCGGTTTAATTTCTTAGTTAGCAAGTTGGTAATTGAAAATCTTGGCGGCTGCATCTTAGCTCATGCTCCCGGCTCGGGGAAAACATTCATGATAATTAGTTTCATGCAAAGTTTTCTCGCTAAATATCCGGATGCTAGGCCATTAGTCGTGCTACCAAAGGGTATTCTACCAACTTGGAAGAAGGAATTCCGTGGATGGCAAGTTGAGGAAGTTCCTCTTCTCGACTTCTACTCCTCAAGGGTAGATAACCGGTCTCAACAAAGTCAAAGTGCTGAAACAATGGGTAGACAAGCGAAGTATACTGTTTTTGGGATATCAACAGTTTTCCATTATTGTCTCAGATAATCGCTAATGCGAGGCAACATCTTATTGTCGTGATGTTTTATTGAAATGTCCGACAAATATGATCTTGGATGAAGGTCACAATCCAAGAAATGACAAACCGACATGTTAAACACCCTTGCTAAGGTCCAGATGCCGAGGAAGGTGGTGATGTCAGGCACTCTGTACCAAAACCATGTCAAGAGGTCTTTACAATCTTGAATGTTGTTCGGCCAAAGTTAATAGTCGGTATCAGCAAAATCAAAATCAAAATCAAAATCAAAATCAAAATCAAAACATGCATCGGTTGTTTTTTATTCGAATTATATTGATCCAAGTGTTCATTACAAAATAGAAAAAAAATCAATCAAGAGGCGATCAATAGGATGGGTTTTAAATCATAAATATCTAATTCAATTAATTCACCATAACAAAATAGAGGAAATAAATAACCCTAAATCATAAAAACAAGAGAAAATAAATCAAAATCAAAACATACCTTGGTTCTCGAATTTGAATCAGTAGATGACGCGAAACCGCTATCAATCGATGTCTCCAGGCGACGCTTGAGAGTTCGCCTTTGATTTTCTTCAGAGGCCATGGCAAAAACTCAGATAACTTGCATTTTATAGAGGGATGAAGTACTCACTTCACTCACTAGATCTCATCAATAACGAGAAGCTATAGTAATGGCACTGCAATTCTTGTTAACCATCGTTACGCCGTTTTTGAAGTGACGTTCTTTTGAAATAAAGTTGAGAGAAGCTATAGTAATGGCACTGCAATTTCCAGATTTCTCTATGCCAAGAATATTTTGTTGGGAAGTAGTTGAAACTTGTTCTTTTGCAATAAAGTAAGAGAATCCGGTTTCTTTTAGCATGGTCGATGTGAGAAATTTGCAAGCGGGTCAATGGGGGTAGGTTCGTATACGACAAGACCCGGTAAATGGCTCAAAGTGTCAAACGTGTCGGGTTCAGGTCGGCTTCGGTTCTACTAACTTCGGGACGGGTTCGGGCTGTGTCAAGTTATTTCTGGTTCGGGTTGGGTCGGGTCAGCTAATATCAAGTTCGAGAAGGAATACTAAAACCTAGTTCACTCGCCGAGTCTTTTTCTTTCATTTTAAGGCGCAGAAACAGCGGCTGAGAAATATAATATAAAATATATAAATTAAATACGGGATATTACAAGGTACCCTTTTATACGTAACGAGATACACAAAAGGAGATTACTCACTCCCAAGCAGAATTCTAGCCAAGGGGACGAATCTCCAAGACATATTATATCAACTTTCTTTAGAAGTAGATCTCTCACCCGTAAATTTCTACGTCCTCATGGCGTAAGTATGTCTTGTCGCAGGTACTCGTCCGAACCTCAGTTGATAAAGAAAAGGAAAGAAATGTTTGCGCACTTGGCCAGCTCCGATCGTCCCGTCAAAAAGCCTACTTTGGTTATCACCCCCCTTCTTAGTTTAGATTCTATTTCAAATAATGTAATAATAAAATCCGACGCGGAAAGTTGGATTTGAACGATGTAAATCTTTTTTACTGCTGTAAAAAAAAAAGTTTTTCTTATCACCTGTCAAAACTCGACCCGACCCAAAAAACCCCGACCCGCCTGACCCTTTTTATAAGGGCAGGAACCCGTCTTTTCGACCGCCACCCGATCGACCGTCTTTTTAGATTAATTTTAGATTAATTGGATTGTGAGTTTTAGGAATTAATTTTAGGGTTTAGGTTTTGTAATACCCGTAATTTTATAAAGTTTAAATGATATATTTTTATATATTATTTTATAAGCTAGTTATGAGTCGGGATTAATAAGTTGTGAAACGGGTTATTAGGTATGTGTTTTTTATAAAAAAAAAATAAAAAAAAGAAAAAAAAAAAGATTGAAGCCTCACTTGGGCCGTGGCATTATGAGGCCCAAATACCCATTTGTATATATACTCAAGAAAATAGATCATAACTTAATTGACTAACAATCAAAAAAAAGAAAAAAGAAAATGAGAGATAGTAGAGCAGCGTGAGAACGGACGGGCGACGAAGGGAAAACTAGGGTATTTTATCTGATTTGAGTGACGAGGCTAGGTAGTCTGTTAAAGTTGTCGCGCCACGAGGCTACCATTTTTTCCTTTGACGCTTCCTCTTCTTCCTTATTTCCTTACTTTGACTCATTGCTTTGGGCTTTGACTATTACAGACTTGAGATCCAATGACTTCTTTAACCCAATAACATCTTCTAAAGAAGCCCTCTCCATTCATTAAAATATATTCATCTAAATAACCCCTTAAAAGCACACAAGTCCACCACAAAATCAATATCAGACATATGCAATAAAATCCCCAAATATGCTTTTTAACCTATCATTTAATAATCAAAATAACCTTATTAACTGTGACAACCCTCGCGAATGCGGAAATAAAACATAACAAGCTGTGATTTATATAGCGAAAAATACGGTGTTTTTAAAACTTTTTACATGCTAAGATAAAAATACGAGGAATGTCAAATAAATACAAACTAAAATAGAATATACTACAAAGAGACGAAGTCTCTCAAAATGTTATCAAATATCAAAGTTGTTATCAAATATCAAAGCTAATAAACAACCGTCTTTTTAGATTTATTTTAGATTAATTGGATTGTGAGTTTTAGGAATTAATTTTTAGGGTTTAGGTTTTGTAATACCCCTAATTTTATAAAGTTTAAATGACATATTTTTATATATTATTTTATAAGCTATTTATGAGTCGGGATTAATAAGTTGTGAAACGGATTATTAGGTACGAGTTTTTTATTAAAAAGAAAAAAAAAAAAAAAAAAAAAAAAAAGATTGAAGCCTCAGTTGGGCTGTGGCATTATGAGGCCCAAATACCCATTTGTATATATACTCAAGAAAATAGATCATTAACTTAATTGACTAACAATCAAAAAAAAAGAAAAAAGAAAAGGAGAGATAGTAGAGCAGCGTGAGAACGCACGAGCGACGAAGGGAAAACAAGGGTCTTTTATCTGATTTGAGTGACGATTGTTAGCTCGTTTTTCATCCTAGATCGTAAGTAATTCTTCCTAACTCCTGTAATTCGACTATTAGTGTGACAACCCTCGCGAATGCGGAAATATAAAACAAACAAGCATGTGAAATATATTGCGGAAATAGGTAGTTTTTAAAAACTTTTATACATGCAAGTTAAATAAAACGAGGAGTGTCAAAATATTACACACTAAGTACGGAATATAAACAAAGAGACGGGGTCTCTTAAAATGTTAGCAAAGAACAAGTGTTTAGCAAAACTAGCTAATATCGTCTAGAGGTGAACTTCCAGGGACAACGCCCGCTAGCTCACACCCGAACCCCAAAATATCACATCCAAAAAGCCATCCAAGCAAGCAACCTGTTCATTCATGAAAAACATGAACGCCACAGTCAGTGGGGAGTAACTCCGGGTTCTCCCAGCCATATAACATCAAACGTACATAAAAGGAAATACAAAAGTAGAAGCATGCATATATAGATATACATGTGAAATACGATAAGGATAGATAGGCAATTCAATACATAA
>JAIUZE010015279.1:0-27848 GCA_022085475.1 Heliosperma pusillum
CATTTTCATGCATTATTAGTTTAGGTGGTTTGGTTTAGGCGGAATATGATGCAATTATCTATCATGTGATGGAAAGTAAACGAGAATGAAAAACGTAAAAGGAAAAACATGTCCTAGTGTGGCCTATCCTACCAAAAAGAATAAATACAACTCGGAATCCAACTGATTGGACCCTCGAAGCTTGACTTGATCATCCTTTTGGTCCATGTAGCGGGAGTGAGCTCCAATGTCCATATTTAGTCTTCTTTGAAATTACAATAAATAAAATTACATTGATCCTATTTATTACATTCTAATTTCAAAACCCAAAACTAAAAAGGAGATTCAAGATCTCAAATTACATCCAAGAAGATGTTACCATCATTACGGTAACACAATCTACTAAGGCCACACTAAGTTACAACTGATTGTAAAAACGTTAAAATTCATTCAAAACAATCCAAAAACATTATAAAAGCATCAACTAAAATAAAACATACAAGACATAATACAGTTATTACGATGTTTTATTATCCAAACCACCCTTTAACATTGATTATAATTATGTGGTGATTCTGTAATTACCCACATCAATTACAATCCCGATTCATTTTACTGATAAAATGAACTATCCTAAACATTTCAAACTGCTTTAAAATGTAAGATATTAAGCATATGTGAACCGTTTCACATTAATTATACACAATCCGAATAATGTACAATTAAAGGCCCAAAAAAAACTTGAACACGAAAAACAGAAATTTTTCAGCAGAAATTTTCGGCAAAAAGTTTTCATCAAAACCGGTCCTTATCGACAAAATAGGGAAAAATAATATCCTTTCTAATGATAAACTCATTCAACATCATTTCCATTTTCATTTTAATCTAATCTTTATTAAATTAAAACATCTACAAATCTATTGTATGTTATTTTAACAGATTAAAATAACAAAATAAATCTAAATGAATACGAATACGAAAGGAAATACGATTCTGTAAAGTACTCGATCGAGAAGAAATTAAATAATAAAGTCTCTCGATCGACTAATTTTTCCTAGTCGACAAACAGGGACCTCGATTGAGTATGAACATCACTCGATCGACCAACAATTTTGAGAAAACAGCTCGATCGAGCAACCACAAGTACTCGATCGACCAAAAAATTTAGAAAACTGCTCGATCGAGCAAAAACAAATACTCGATCGACCAAAAGGTTTAGAAAACTGATCGATCGAGCAAAAACAAGTGATCGATCGACCAAAAACTCACAAAATCTGCTCGATCGAGACACTAAAGTCCTCGATCGAGTCAAACACACAGCGGCATAAACAATTTCGGTTTATGAAATAATATTAAAACAATTTCGTGGCCTATGCTCTGATACCACTTGTGGGAAATCGGTATTACCACAAAACAATTATAAGAGGATTATAACGAAAAGTAATAATTTGATAATGCTAGTCATAAATGAAAACATGAATAAGAGTAGAGATTTAGAAATCAACCTCCGGTCCTAGCAATTGGCTTAAAGAACAGAGATATCAAAGTAGATATCCTCCTAATCGTTGCACCCAAGATTGTATGAGATATACCCTTCTCCTTTGCTAGAAAGAGAACTAAAGTTACTGTTAACTTTTGTTTTGTGTTTTTGTCAGAAGTTACTGTTAACTTTTGTCAGTTTGTGTGAATAATAGAGAGGATGTGTGAGAGAGAGATGAATTAGGTTAGAAACTTTCTACTGCATTCCTTACTTTTTCTCACGGCACACACATAGGTTTTATATGAGGAGATTTTTGTCTCCTCAAAATAACAACCCATTGACTAAAAACCGAGTGTATCTGGATACATCCGTTTTTGTTCATTTTAGCTTCCAATATAATGTAATATATTGTAATCGTCGTTTTTACATGGACCGGCATTATAATACATCATTAATTATAAATATTCGTATATTTATAACTTGCCAATTAATTATAACGGTTTATGTTTAATTAGCTTACATTATATACAACAATTAAATATAACCTTTTATATTCAATTTACGAATTACAGTTAATTCGTCTCAGCTAACTTTATTTAATCATTATTAAATAATCGTCTCATCATCACATTGACTAACCTTTTAGTCAAATACACTGACTAACCTTTTAGTCATATATTAGGGCATCAATATGATTATTTTCTCAAATAATCACATCTCTCAAACACATCCTATAGGTGTGACTTTTTGGGACCAGTTGATCACCGCCATCTGTATGACAATAACGTCAAACTTATCTAGCAAGCCAACCGTTATTGATAAACGTTAATCAACTGATTATTATACAAAGTATACCCTGTGAACCTACAGAGGTTTATTTATGTTATTGCACTCACTGTGGAGGACACTAGCTCCAACAGCGATAATGTTCATTTTAATGTTAAAATAAGGTGAAGAGTCTTCAGTTAGTGGGAGCCTCAGACGGATATGAAAAGTGTGCGAAACTCACGTAAGCTATATGGAGGTTTGGTTAGATGCCAATGACGCCACGTCAAAGTGGCTTCAACATATCACTCAGTTAGACTTTTTATAATACTGTGTAGATTATTTTTAATTTAACATGGAATTGTACCTCGCCATGTATCATTCTATTAGCTACTCAATGTAGCCTTTTTATGTTATTGTATACAGAGATTACAAAGAGTTGGTAATGAAGATGTAATAATGGGAATCAATTGAGATATTTAATTGAAAAATTTAGTTTTTTTTTATTGTATCAAGGTATACAAAAAGGCAAGAGAAATTGAAATTAAAGTACAATAATTATGTCGGTTTTTTTTATTATTTTTGTTAATTATAAAGGTGACATGTGGCAAGAAGTGGAGACGTGACACGTGTCACTTCAATGGAGGCTCAACAAACCTTTTTATAATATTGTAAGATGTACATTCTATGTACATACGAGGTACATTAAATATACATCATAGGTACATATAATAAATATTAAAGGTACATATCATCAACATAGTTTATACCTATAATATTTATTTAATGTATCTTTAATAGAAATTAAATGTATCTTTGATATAATAGTTTTGTACCTTTTGGTATCAACATTATGTACCTTTAGTATAAATGTTCTGTACTTTAGATATATTTTCCGTAAAATGACTAAGTACTAACCTTAAAAAAAATCGGTCAATGCCGGTCAATGTCGGTCAAATGTATGATGGTGGTAGAGTGTATAATATAACTAATCACAACCCTTAAATTAGACTTGGTGGATTAGATCTAATGGTTGGAAATGATTCTCATGGATTCCCATGGGAAGGGGTATTCTCATAAGATCTAAAATCTATATTGTGTTTCTTAAGTCATAATTATTCCACTTAACAATATTTATTGAATAATATATTGTGATATTATGTTGTACATCGAGTTGAGTTTTGTATTTTTTGTATAAAACTATATAACTTTTTATCTTCATGTATTTTTTAGGTGTTCTGATGATATTTTAATTGAGAATTTTTGTGATACAAAAGATTATTGAATATATAATACTTAAGATAATATATGTTTCATTAATTTATATGTATAAGAATATATCTTTGTTGTTTTATGGATATTGATTTCTTTTGCAACACATGTTTCATTAATTTAATGATGATATTACCATTTGTGTGCCTAACTTGTACAAAATGTTTTTAAAGAATAAGCTAATAAAGGACCAATCCCATGTGAAAGTTGAGCGGGAAAACTTCCTTGATGACTTATTCTTTTAGTTATAGGATGATGATATAACTAGTGCAAATTCAAGCTACTGCACGTATTTTAGGTTTTATCGTTTGGAGAACTTTAATACTTAGTATGAGGCTATATTGCATGAGATTGTCTTATAAGTAAAACAATCTTTTAATGTGGGACAATCTTACCTTGTGAGACAGGCACAATGTGTAAAAGGCAACTCAGTCATTAACTTTTGGATCGGGTGGTTTCGGATCGGGTGGTTTCGGGTTGAGTGGTTTCGGGTTGAGTGGTTTCGGGTCGGGTCATTTACGGGTCTAGTAGAACACGGGTTAAGTTCGGGTCGGGCCGGGTTAATTTGGGTTTCGGGTGATATTTGGGTTTTACAACTCGGGTTAGTTTCGGGTCTCGGGTCAGCTTTTTTGGGTCGGGTTGCTTTTGCCAGGTCTATATGAAGGACCTGCTTATTTAACTTATTCATACCTCTAACGTTTCAAAATCGGAGAACCATCGTCTACACTAGTACAACTCCACTTCTTTCATTCATATTTCCCGTAGATGATTTCTGGAAAGCTAAATTTAAAACTTCAAGAAAGGTATTACCTGTCGGGGTATACTGAGCAGTAGTAGAGGTCTTCTCCCTACTCAGTTTAGACAACAATTTTGTAGGGGTATACTGGCTTACCCTTAGAAGTTTCTAATTGTTGAGTAACAGTCACCACAAACACATTACTAAGTTTCTTTCTTGAAATATGTGTCATTTAAGTCCCTGATACTCATTCAGTAATATGACCAATACCCTTACATTGATTACAAGTAATTGGCAACCATTAATACTCCATTCTCACCCTCTTCTCAACATCCATTTCATCTAAGAAAATAACATGATCTGGAATTGCTTGATTAACTTCTACTTCCACCAGTAACCTAGCATATCCCAAAAATGTTTTCCTCTCAGTTGCATCATCATATTTAATCACCCAACCAATCAAACCTCCAATCTTATTAAGATATTCTAACCCCAAAATTTTAGGTTCGGGTTATTCATTGTAATCCAGATGGGGAGACTCTTAATTTCATGCTTCACCAAATCTACAGTTGGAGTCCATTCTCTAACAACACTTGGTTTGTTATCAAACATAAGGAATCCAACCTGGAAGATTTTCTACTGCGTCTCATGTGTTTAAACTGATCAATATAAATACCATTGGGCATAAATGACACTTTATCAATCTCTTGGTCCTTACACATTCTCTTAAGGAACCTAGAAAGCACAATCCAAGGAGGGTTTGCACCCACAACGTATCCAAACACAGAAGATAAACAAAAATAAATTTCACCCTGAACATTCTCTGAAAACAGTTTAAGTAAAGAAGTTACAAGCTTTGTCGTACCCCATGTCGACACTTCCTTAACCTCTCTAGTAGTGGGATCCTGTTCAAGAATCTCTATTTCCTCAAGAAGAGAATCAAGATGCAATGGCTCAAGTATCTCCTTCCTAAAATCCAACGCTCTCGTCTTCGATCCAGCTAAAATCGCATTACTGCCATGTTTTAGGTCCTTTTCTGGGTTATTGTTATAATGTTTTTTTAGTAAATCTTTTTAATGATGTATTATAGGCATAAGTTAGTCATCATATTTAATCTAGTCTTTATGTCTACAATATATATAATTTTTTCGTCTATTAATTTGTTTACGTATTTTGTTCTTGTAAGGAGCGCTTCAATAAACGTTTTAACAATTTATATTCATCACTTTGTTCTTAAATAATTTACTTTATTAATCCTTACAATGTACAACATATGGGCTTTCAACCTAGTAATTTATACAAAGAGCTTTTTCGATATGTTTTTATTTC
Source organism: Heliosperma pusillum (assembly GCA_022085475.1). Classification (NCBI taxonomy): domain Eukaryota; kingdom Viridiplantae; phylum Streptophyta; class Magnoliopsida; order Caryophyllales; family Caryophyllaceae; genus Heliosperma; species Heliosperma pusillum. The sequence continues at coordinate 5,562 of JAIUZE010015279.1, forward strand.
ACGATCTAATACTTCAATATCACTAAAAATACTGTGAACTGGCCCATTCCTCGCACAAACGTTTGCACCAATAGCTTTTAATATGGAGTTAAACTTAAAATAATTAAAGTCAACCTAATATATGAAGTTAAAGAGAAGTAGTGTTAAGACCGTTAATGTAGGAAAAAACACACAAAATAAAACAGACCCTAATAAGCTGGCCTTCTTTTAGACAATTTCACATAAAATAGGGTCATACTTTTACTTGTTCTAATTAATACTCCGTAAAATAAACTTCTAAACTTTATTTTCAACTTGTTTTACCACCATAACAGAAAACAAGGTACTACTCTTTTTCCTTAGCTAAGTTTAACAATAATGGCATCAACCTTTTTACGGCGAGCTACCGATCTCTTCCATTCTCACCATCGTTTCCTCGTTGCGGTTGCTATTGTCAGGTAGCCACTCACTCTCTTCACTATATTTTTGCAATTTATGAATTTTTTTTTATTATTCTATCCAATTTTTTTTCTTAACACGTAAGGATAATGATTAATTAGCGTATAAATAATATATAATGTTTAAAAGCATATAGATAATTCATTTTGTTTGTATTTATTTATAACTATGTACTTGATTTGATGTCGGTTTTGTGGATTAACTTTATACTATTTACATGGTGTTAATATAGAGAAACTCTTATTTACCTTGGTAATGTTGCAATACTCTAATATACTCCCTCCCATCCAGACCAAACTACCCAGTTGACTTTTCACGGTCTACGAGACGACACTTTGACTACGTTTTTCTTCATTTATATATTACTTTTTTGCATCGAAATAATATTTTTCCGAAACCTCTTTTTATAATACATGTAAATATGTCAATTTTCTATACAAATTTTAAAAATTTGACGACATATAATCAATGTCAATATTTATCAAGTTTGATTGAGTGTAGGGGTAGTTTGGTTTGGATGGGAGGAAGTATAATTTATGAATGTAATATAATTAAAATGTGATGTTAAAATAATAAGATGGCTATCGTAATTCCATATGAATATTTTGGATGGTGCATTGCAAAAAAAGAAAAACTACTTAAGGAGCAATATAAATATCACTAGAAAATTTTGTATTATCTTATAAATTGTTTATGAAATTCACTGATGATGAGGGTACACGTGGTGGCAGCACTGGAGGAGGTACAGTTGCATACACAGCATACGCAGATGGCCGGAACATCGTTGATGATGCTCCAAAGAAGAAAGTGGTGGTGTTAGGGACTGGTTGGGCAGCAACAAGTTTTGTGAAGAACTTGAAGAATTCATCATATGACGTTCACGTTGTTTCTCCTCGTAATTACTTTGCCTTTACGCCTCTTTTGCCTAGTGTCACTTGTGGTACCGTTGAAGCTCGTAGCATTGTCGAGCCTATTCGCAACATTGCCAAGAAGGTACATGCATCTATCATTTTTATTTTCATTGTTCTTTAGCCTCTAAGTATGAATTGTTTGGAATTCATCTGACGTTGTTTTAGATATGTTATATAAATGTGTTTTTTTTTTTTCATACTTATAACTTTGATTTTGTCTCCTAATTTAAGCTACTGGAGAAAAAGTATGTGCTTTTAAGCAAACCCATATGTATAACTATCCACAACGTCAATGCATAAACCGAGCCATTAATTTATTAGGACTCAATATCAAATAATTATGATTTTAGAAGCCTTACACCATAATTAAATCATCAAATATAATCGCAAATTATATGTTTTTCCATCCCTTTAGGTATTTTATGTATAAATGTTTCAACTTATATTACACCACTTTTTAAAATGACTTCAATTTTGTTATCCTACTCTATATCACACATTTCTCTGCTTTCAAATCCAACGTTTCCCTTCAATACTCAAAATGTTAATATTAATGTCCTTGTATCTAAAGAAATCAAAATACTAGCAAAGCTAGAATCACAATAGACTAAATATAGTTGAGAATGGAATCAATAAAAATACCTTTTTTTCTTCTCCATGAGCCAATCCTTTCGTGACATGATTTGTCGCCTATTAACGATTGTCTTGTTAGAACAACTATTATGTGGTATGTATTTTAAATGTTAACTAGTTTAATTTCCCGTGAAAAATCACGGGACTTTTCTAATTCTTTATTGATAGATCATAGATGTTTAAAAGAAATTGATTACTTTTGTAGTGGTTTGATATTCACAATTTTCTTTAGTGGTTTTTTTACTATTGCATCCTCTTTCTATTATTTTCATTTAACTTTGATTTTGTAGCCGAATAATACCGTTTTTGTTCGTCTAAATGATATTTTTCTTTATTTACAACTTTAAATGATTATATTATAAAAATATTAAGTAGTATTAACCTTAATTATATACTTATATTTTGTATGTTTTAAAATAATAATGATACTTAACAATTAAAATATTCTTCACTCATTTTCTCTTCAACGATGTAGCATTGAATAAAATAAGAACAATCTAAATGGGATGGTAATAGATAAAAACATCACAATATAAATGCAACAGTCTCACTTTAAAAAAAATCAAAATGATAAGATATTCCAATATTTGGTATAAGTAAATAAAAGATAAAATTACCTTTTTCTAATCGACTTCATGAAAAATATGAGAAAAGATTTACTTACACTAAACTTGCTTTGTTAATACTAATGTATTATGTTGTTAGTGTCAATCGTAACAAATTCACTACACATTAGCAACTAATAAATACATTAAAAACTTCCCAAAACATTGTATTAACATTAAAATTATGAGACTAAAAAGTTAAGGTTACAATAATTTCATCACTTTATCAACATTAAACTATGTCAAGAAGTAAGAATACGATACAAATGTTTGTTAGATTCTTCTCTTTTCTTCTAATTTCTCTCTTATCTCTTCAATTTCTTTCGCTCATTTGATTATAACCCATTATAAAGGAAAGATAGGAAAAGATTTTCAAAATTAATCAAATGAATATATATAGGTAAAGAAAAAAAATTCTCCGTCATTTTTGTAGGAATGTGATAGATTTCTTATCAATTGATCTTATTTATAGGTAAAATTTGTTGAATCGGTTTTATAACAGCGGGATATGAAAAGTTTATTATTAAAGTGGGACAATTATAATTATGAAATAGAGTAAGGTTTGGGAGAAGATGATTTAAAACTTAACTATTATATTGATTAATACTTTGCCTTTTTGTATCCCATTTTAAATTCTTTTTTTATAAATGATTTAAAGAGGGTGAATTTGAGATTATGAAGTGGAGTAATGTTTTGGTAGATGAACATTTACAACTTTATTAGTATATTCGATGAATATTTAAATTTTTGTATAAAGCTACAATTTTTTAAATTTTATTTTTTAAATAATGATGATGACGTGACATACTCTAAACATATAGAAAAGGTGAATCGTGAAAGGTAATGCTTAGTCTAGCCTTTTTATTTTTTATATAGTATAAATTTTCCAATTTTTTTTGTTTTTTAAAATAAACTGATTTCAATAAAACCTTAAAATATTAAATTTAGGATTTAATTTTAAGTTTAATTGTAGTTTAACTTTCTTAACAAATAAAAAGCAAAATTTTAATGGTTATTGTTCTTTAATATGTGTTTAATGCTACAATTTTTTAAACTTTTTTTTTTAAATAATGATGATGATGATATGGCATGCTCTAAGCATATAAAGAAGATGAAAGATGAAAGATTATGCTTAATCTAGCCTTTTTATATTATATATAGATGTATTACCTTTCTCTTCAATTTTTAATAGAGGGTTAAAAATTATTCAGATAAAATTGCAATTATTTTTATCATAGTCTCTGGTTTAAATAAATTATTGATAGAGAAAATAAATAATTATTTTAATAATATCCCCGATAATAAACAACGTTCGAAATTATCCGACCCGACCTGACCTTATCCGAGTTCTAGTAAACCCGAAAATGACCCGACTCAAACTTCACCTAATTGACCCAAATCATATTTAAATGTAATTTCAAGTCACAACAAATTCAAGTCGAGAATATATTAATGATCAAAATATTATCCGCATATATAATTTATTATTTTTTCGTTGATAAAATATCATTTTATAATCTTATTTATATATTTTAGCCTTAATATCACTTAATTAAAATCGTTTTTACCAATTTGTCACCAATTCAATTTCTTGTACCAATTTGTCTAACATGCTACTTTTTTTTCTTACCAATTTGGTAGTATGACCTCTAAAACTAAGATAATGGATAGATTTATTACTTTATTAAGCAAGGATTGATATCGGAAATATTACACAAGAAAAAAATTATAAAGTTGGAGCCTATGGTGCATGCGTTGGTTGTATGATGGATAGTAAAAATTAGTTAAGATGACCTATATTTATACTATTAATCACCCTTTTTGCCTCCTTATAAATCTCTAGGTAAGAACCATTTTGAGTGGTATAGTCGATCATACTCATTCAGTAAACCACCTAGAATGTTCTAAACTAAAATATGTATTAACATATCGTGCTACAATATTCTAAGATGCATATGCATCAGAACAATCTATACAACCTAGAAAATTTGATACAATTTTAAAATATTTTAAAATACCAGTATAATATTATTAGTAACTTTCCTACGCGACGGGCTCATTCTTCACTTTTTTGCAAAATGTGACCACTTTTTGTTAAATAGTGACTACCTTGATAATAAATGTCATTTTCAAGTCATAAAAGATGATTACTGTTTATTAATAAATGGTCACTATTTATCAAAAAATGGTTACACTTAACTCGTCGCATATGCGACGGTTGTAAACAAGAATTTGTGTAATATTATATATGACTCCACTATGTTCTGTAAATTTGTAAAATACTACATACTTCCATATGCTTTTATATCTTTCTTCTTTCTTGAAGACTTTTCCATAAACCTTGCCCTTTGGTCTTTGAAGCGCGTCAAACGCATAAATCTTTATTGAAAGAGAAGCTAACTATGACATTCCCCTCACAAAAATTGTATATGTTATTGTCATGGTCGACTATTTATAGCCATGCCCCAACTGTTTTTTTACCGTACTCGAGAATTTGCCGTCCAACGCCTTTGTTGAATAATCTACGATCTGTAGAAAGGTTAGTCTCTCCTTATATCGTTGGCAGATGCCTTCTCCTTGGATTCTTAGTTACTTGTATGGAAGCAATTTTGTGACAACCCTCGTGAATGCGAAAAACAAATCAAGCATAACGTGCATATACGTAGCGGAAATAGCGAGTTTTTGAAAGCTTTAAATGAAAGAGTGCGATGGAATCGTCAAGCAAACCAAACTACAATTTTAAGAACTACAATGGGGAGACAAAGTCCTTCAAAACAATAATGATTCTAGAAAACTAGAGTCAAAGCGAAAGGTAAATGTCAAGATCGACGTCCTCTAGCTCACACGGTTTCAACCCCAAAAATGCACCGACTTCACTCCTATTCATTCATGAAACATGAATGCCACAATAAGTGGGGAGTAACTTGGGGTTCTCCCAGCGATATCACATGAAAAAAGACATGATTAAAGGATAAAAGCATACATTATCATACAGATATGAGTATCCTACCAATTCTACCTATAACATTACAAGATAGGAAACTAAGCATGTGGGGATCAATAACAATATACTCATCATACCACTAAGAATAGGGAAGACACACCTTGGTGACTATATCGCTACTAAATGGCTTACATCTCATCGCAAGCAACCATATAACCGAAAAGGTTAGAGGCGTGACACACAAGGTAATATAAGGCTTCCAACAATCCAATACAAAACTAACACACCATCATGTGGAATCAAACATACTCTCACGGTAAATGATACACACCGGCATCGGTACTTTGCAATTAAGACGAACAAGTCCATGGGATAAACATTTCCCTGAGCCGTATACAATAAACTTTTGTATACTCATGACTCTAATCCTCCCGGTAGGACGACGATAATATAATACGGTTTTACTCTAAACCTGGTCAGACTCTCGGGATAAAACCTCCCGATTTGACATACGATACACATTTCGCATCCAAGACTCAATCGACCCAACAAAAGCCGAGTACCACAAATTTGGCTAAACTACACGAAAGAGGCGGAAAGAGCACATGCACCATCTTTCGGCTAAACCACATGGAGTATAAGGTCAAGAAAAGTACGAGAAAGTACGCTACATGCAATGCCACCACCTCGGAAGAATAAAACATTTGATGGTCAGGTCGATCAACTGTAAGCGTTCGCCTCCCAACAACTCCGTCATATTCCCACTAACATAAGCATATACACCAAAGAATGTACCCCCATATGACCGATATGAAGTCTAACGAGTATAAGGGTACAAACGGGGAATGAGAGTTCAATATCATCCGACAACCATGACTCAACTAGATACTCAAGACATAAATGACTCGAATGAGTAAAACATCTAAAAGGATAACTAAACATGTGAATAAGGCATGCGAGATAAGATAGAGCTCATAAATAAATATTCTATATCATTTCATATGATTATAACGTAAACAAACCATAATAACCGTTACATTTAAAAGCATGTGAGAAAAGAAGAAGAAAAGGCTACAGGGGGTCCTCAGCCGTATAGGTGACCTGCGGTCGGCCCAGTGGTTGGTCGACCTAGCAAAACGAGAAAAGTGAAGGGGGGAAGTAAGGAGTCCCGAGTCGGTCAGGCCACCGGTGGCTGGTTGACCGATTGGGCACCACGGGCACACACCAACATTCAAACATGGGAGCAGGGACTTCCCAGCCGGGTGGGTGCCAAGCGGTCGGCCCACCGGCTGGGACACTGCCATCATTCGAATTCTAACAACACCATATATGGGACTCCTAGCCAGATGGCCCACTGGCGGCCGGTCGGCCGGCTGGGACATCTTTCCTCATCCAAAATTGCAACAACAAGCAGGGATTCCCTAGCCGGCCCGACCACCGGCGGTCGGTACCCTGTCTGGGACATCTTTACTCCGAAAACACCCTTCAAATCATTCTAACGCATTCAAAAGTCCATCAAATTATGATATCAACTCAAATCTATCGTCAAACAACATGTCATATATCATGTGGGGAACAAATCATCCAACATAAGCATTAAGGGAGTAATTAAACCAACATAAGTGAACTTAAAACATGTTTACAAGATAAAAAGAAGGATGAGCATTCAAACTACCAACTTCCACCATTATAAGACAATTGAAACACAATTCCACCATTCAACATGTGAGAACATAAATTCATAACAGGAATCAACAACGAACTCTTCTTCACCAATAATTATTATTTTAGAACACATAAGAAACACATAAATGCGATATCGAGTAACCCGTCTACATTACCTCATGATCTTCTACTCTTCAAGGTCTTCTTTCAGAAGAAATTAGTCTATATCTGGGTCTTGTAAGTCTCCACCTGAATTACCATACAAAAAAAATGAGAATTGCTCACCTTAGAGAAACATGGATGATTTGAATAAGAGGGAAACTTGACGACTTTCTTACCTAGAAAGATAGAGATTGAAAAGAGGAGAAGAATGGTCTAAAAACTAGAGGAATTGGTTGAGATATTAGGGAGATATGGAGATTTGAAGTTTTGAGGGATATGGAGGTTTAATGAAGGTTTAATGTTTATGAGGGAGATGGTGTTTGCTGAAAGGTTGAGGAGGAAGAAGAAGTATATGGTGGGTTTGTTTTATGAAATTGAATAATAAAAGGCTCAAAATCTTAAGTGGGGGTCGACCCACTTGGATTTTTGAGTAGAGTCCGATTATTGACTTAAAACGGACGGAAACGACACCGATTCTACCCGTTAAGCTAAAACCCTATCTAAGTCTAAAAGTAAAACTAACTAATAATAATAACAATTAAATATTAATATAATCTAATCGCTAAATTCGCGGGTGTTACAAGTTTTGCACCGTTTTCCTTATCTTGTGCGAGCTTGATATCAGCTCGCGCTCTAATTTAACATGATGTTGATCCCGATGTGCCTAACTTTGGTGACTAAAAACTTTATGCTAATCATAACATCCTCGTTATCCTTGCTAACTCGCGAATTCGACCTTCACCTTCCACTTTAAGGGATTAAGACTTTGTATGTCATCCAAATTATTAAAGTAGCTTAAGAGTTGACTCTATTTATCCCCTACCCCCACCTCTTGCTTTATATTTTGGTGTACCTCAACCATATTGGTCACCGGTAAGGGTAAATAGTTACTTTTTGCTCCTATGTTACTTAAAATTCTTGCTAGGACATTGTTCACCCGCCTTTGACGATTAAATGTGCTCGTTTTACTTGTTACTTGCCTCTTGATTTGTCGTAGTTGCCTCTTATAATCTTTCTGCTTCTGCACGATCCCATTTTAATCGAGAGTGTTTTTTACCCCGACCTAGACGATTCGCCCCTCTACCCCAACTAGCCTCGATAACCTGAATTTCACATAAGAAACAACTTTAAAACTACCTTCTATCTTGTCCTCAAAATATGGATCATGCATTATACCTTGCTCATTTCGTTTTTTTGGCCCCTTATGTTATCTCCCCCACTTATTTGGTCATTGCCCTTGACCCTTTCATCTCTTTATGAATCATCATGTCACAACATATACATGGATTGAACAACTTAAATCACCTTGTTTAGGTGTTAACGATGCACCCTTTTTTGTTTGTGTTCGAACTAACTGTTGTTCATCTATGAAGATCAAGAATGACACGCTCTCAGGTTTATATGACATCTCTAATAAGAGAGATGCATATTCTTAAAATAGTATATGATTGATCGGTGTAGATTTTGCATCACGTCTCGATTTGGCATAGTCGTCTCTTTTGCTTTACATCCTCCTTCAGAGTATTAAATTACTGGAAAATATATAATTATTTTTTTAACCTTTAAAGCATCAAAGTATCCCTCAATTTACCAAGTGCCAATGTCTTTGGTGTCCTTTATTCCGTCAAACATTGGCATTGAGGTACCTTGATCTATGGTGCCTCTTCGGTTGTGGTATGTACCTCCGGCCACTAGGTTTACATACCACCACCTTGTCTTTATTTTCTTTGACTTTCTTATTCTAAGTTCGAGTTTGATTTTGTACGTTCTCACCACGCTTATCTGGTGGCTGTAGTAATACATTATTTAACTCTTATTTAACAAGATGACGAGTTCATTAACGAGACCTCAAAATTTCTCTATATGACCGTTGTTTCCTTCCTCTAACTCTTTAAGATGCTCCACCTAGGTCTTTTAAGCATTTGGTTATCAGCCATTATTACCTCAAACCCGCAAATTTAGCATTTGTGGACTTATTAGTCTTTAATGAATATACGCATAACCGAGAGATTTTATACAATAATTCCACTTTGGTCTTAACTCATGAATTTTGAAACTCATTTCGCGGAAGGTGTGACACCGCACTTTATTACATAAACTAAACAACCAATCATGCAGCGGGAAACGAGGATTTAAAAAAATACTACTTATAAAACTCGTGGAGTCCGATAATCAAAGACTAACGGTAAAGGAAAAAAAGTAGCTACAACCGAAAATGTATTAAATAACTACAAGGGGAAAACATGTCCCTCAAACATACAAATGTCATCCACAGGTAAGTGAGTCTAACCTACATGTAATGTAGACATCAAAAGCACTCGCTAGCTCACACAAGTGTCAACCCTATGAAGTACCAACTTGCACTTGTCGTTCATTAAAAACCCACGCCACATTCAATGGGGAGTAAGCCGAGGTTCTCTAAGTCATATTACATGGAAGCAAGAGCATTTAGAATCAAACATACAATCAATAAAATCACAATCTAGCTGAACAAGATAAGAGAGGATTAGATAACAATAGTACATGTGAGATAAATCCATACAAGTATAGACACAAACCATCCATACAAACAAAGTACGCCTACCACGATAATTAAACTTGCAAAGCAAAGGGGACTAAGCAAGACTATAGACTCAACCTCCCGGAAGGGCTAAGATCATACCGCGTCCCTAGTTTAACCCTGAATCTAGACTCTTTGGATGAACGTTTATTGATCCGTCAAACGATGAACATTTTGCATCCGAGACTTGTAATATGGCACACATACCGTACCCAATGGTCGAGTAACACTAAATCGGTAACATGGAGCACATATTGTGACAAATGTTTCGGAGGAGGGTGGAAGAGTATCCTTAAACTAGTAACATGACACACATACCTTAACCATGGTCTGGAGAAAGGTAAAAGAATGTCAAGCTAGTAGACAATGCACAATCACATCATGCACCTCACATGAGTGCAACATTTAACAACTGGGTGAACCAATGTAACGCATTCGCCTCCCAAAAATGTTGTAATACTGACACTACCATGTGAAAACACACACTTGGGGATGTACTCTCACTACTTTGACCTTTGGTCAAACAAGCAATGAGAGCAAACAAGAATGAGACTTTGACTCAACCCAAGGAAACATACTTTCACTGACCATTCAAAGCAAACATAACATATTTGAGTGAAACAACCAAGAATTGTCATTAATATGTGAATGAGATGTAATAATGTATTTTAATGATAAAAAAGTGTTACGAAACCACACGCAAGTATTAGAACAAAGGTCTAGAGCAGAATCATCAAAATAAAGAAAGAAAAGAGGTAACAAACTAACCTCATCCCATTACTATGACTAAAATGTGGTAACATAATCAGGGAATCAAATATGGAAGGTATAAACATCTAATATCATGATTAAATAACTTAAACAACACTGAGAGGCAAAACAGAAAGGTAGTCACTCAATCGATTGCAAGACACTTGGTCGAGTAGCACGTAGGCAGACTCAAGTGCTACTGATTTCTGTGATCACTCAATAAAGTACAAGGAGTGTACTCGATTGAGTCAAGCATCATCATTGTCCAGTTTTTGTAAAACGATCATATCTCCCTCTTTTCTTGGCTTATTGCGTTGTGAACTATCGTTAGAACTGTAGTGAACAAGTTATCACATCCAAATGAGATTACATCATTCTCACGTCTACAACTCGAGTTATAGCCCTTTAAAGTTGACCCTTCTTGTAGACGATTTCAAAACTTGTTGTTCCTTATTCAATTTTCATTCCAACTTTAATGCAACTTGTATATGCATGTTAATGCCTATTCAACATCACAAAATTCAGCATATAAACTCAAGAATGATTCACAAGACTCAAAAGCATTATATATGATTAAACATTGATCGATTACAAGGTTTGTTAGCAATCCAAAACCGCAATTTTACCCAAATCGCTCCAACATCATTGTTGGGCACAAAATCAATATCCAAGTATCAAAATTGCTAAAACAACAATGTACAATATACAACCTTCATAAATTACTCAACTTTCATAAATAAGACTTATCGAGGTAAACCCAACATAAACATGTTATCTTTTTCATTAAAGAAGTTAAATCTCAACATACCAGTACACTTATAACATCCTTGACAATATTAATACAACAAAACTTACCATACAAACTCATAAGTTATCAAAAAACATGAACAAGGAATTCCAAGAGAAAATCCAAATCAATAACATTTTTTTTCGTTTGAACATCAATCTAGCTACACAAGTCACATCAATATTACGTAATACCGAGTAACCCGTCTAAGTTGCCTTAACTTGCACTTCTAGTCCTCCAAAAAATCGTCAATCACAAAGCAATATGCGGCTGGGTCTTCTAGATTTTCTCTTAAACATAGTCTCACGAAAACTAGTTTAGATAACCCAACTTATAAAAGATGGAGATTTGGAGGGGTTAGAAAGGATTAGACTTTCTTACTTTAAAAGATAGAGACTAATAAAGTTTGGTGAGAAAATATAGTTATCTGGTTAAGGAATGAAGGAGATGTGCAAGTTATATGATGTTGAAGGATGGGGTTTAATGGAGAGTTTTAAGATGAGAGAAAAATATGAAATTTTAGATGGAAGGGATTAAGTTAGATGCTTCTTACCAAAAAAGAGATCTAGTTAGAGGCCAAAACTGCTTTTGTTTGACCCACAACTCAAATGAGCCGGACTCTGCTCAAATTTTGTCTAGAGTTTGATTATGGCTCTATTGGGAATTTAAGAAACTGTTTTCACCCGACTAAACTAAAATCAAATTTCCCATATAAAAAAGACTAAATTATAATAAAATAGCTATTTAAATCAATTAATTCCTAGTTTAAAATTCGCGGGTGTTACAGAAGGTCCCACTCTAATATCGCGTGTGACAAGAAGATTCTTTATATCAATCATGACTAGGGGTGAGTAAAACCGGGTACCTGATTTTTTAAAAGCCAAAAATTAGTACGCGGATACGACTTGGTTTAATAGGGTATCCGGTTTCCGTATACCCGGTTTAACCGGGTACCCGAAAATTGGATACCCGGATCCGGTTTAATTAATAATGATCAAATCGCAAATTTTGAGTCCACAAAATTAGAACGTCTCATTACTAGAATATCTGTATAATCTACTAGGCCTATTATTACAAAATACAACTACTTGCAAAAGTTAGTAGTAAGATGCTAAAATGCAAACATTCATCGTTCGACACACAACTTTGACACCCACAAAGTACAAAATATAAACATGTTTTACTTTAGAAGATAGTTCTATTATGGATCGAGTATGATGTTTTTTTGGAAGTTATTTCTTAAATGGATCAAGTAAATTTTAAGAGTTTAATTTATAAAAGATAATGGCATATCTATCTAGATAATGTGTCATTTAAATTTCAGAAAAATGTGAGAGTTCAATTTGAGGAAGCAGAGTGCTACAAGATTGATCCAATCAATAAGAAGGTTTATTGTCGATCAGCTAAGAACAAGATTTTAGAAGGCAAGGAAGAGTTCAATGTGGACTATGATTACTTAGTGGTCGCAATGGGAGCTCGTTCCAATACCTTCAATACACCTGGTGTTGAAGAAAACTGTCATTTTCTCAAGGTATATATATTTGTCAATTATTATATCACCACCATGTAATAATGACGCTTATTTAAAATTAGTGAGTCACTTTTTATATCAAGTTGCATTACCCACATTTTAATTTAAGTTAACCCTTTCACAAAATTTATACCTTCTATAAATTCATTTAACAATTATTAAAAATAGGTAGCTCTTATGATATATAAATGTCAAAAAACTGTAATAAATATGGAAGGAATCTACTTTTTGAAAAAAAAAACAAATACCTATTTGTCTTCTCTGTTAATCTTATTTATAGATCATTTTTTATTTTTATATATATAAAATGTCAACTATACTGATATTTTGTTTTTCTCAACATGTGTTATGACCATTGTTTTTAAAAATTAATTATTTTGTTAAAATAGTTATTTAATCGTCAACATAACATAACTGAAGCATATAGTTATAGTTAACGTTAATGTGAAAGTCAAATATAACAAAATAAGTATGATGGAGATAGTGTTAAAGAAGTTCGATGATTCATGACATCATATAGGAAATAGAAGATGCTCAGAGAATTAGAACCACTGTGGTGGATTGCTTTGAAAAGGCTAGCCTTCCTCATTTAAGTGAAGATCAAAGGAAAAGGCTCTTGCAATTTGTGATTGTTGGCGGGGGTCCAACTGGTGTAGAGTTTGCAGCTGAGTTGCATGACTTTGTGACCGAAGACTTAGCTAAACTGTACCCTGCTCTTAAACCTCTTGTCAACATTACTCTTGTTGAGGCAGGTGATCATATTCTTAACATGTAAGTTAAAGGAAAATTATACATTATTCAGTTTCTCCATGTATGAGTTCTCATAGATTATGCGATGCACTGTTATGTTAACTTTGTCTTTTATATATTGAATTGTCTTATTTCAGGTTTGACAAGAGGATCACTGATTTTGCCGAAAGAAAATTCCAAAGAGATGGCATTGATGTAAGACTAGGATCAATGGTAACGAAAGTGACTGACAAGGAAATTTCCACAAAGGATAGAGGCTCTGGTATTGCGAAATCATTACCTTACGGAATGATTGTATGGTCTACTGGTATTGGAACTCGTCCTGTTGTTATGGAATTCATGAAACAAATTGGTCAGGTACCTAATTTCATTACAATATAAGGACTTATTATAGTTGTTACGCCCACCACTTCATTTCATATATGATGCTAAAAAAAGAGATCACAAATATATAATGCATGGGATCACGTGAGTAAGTCTTATGTACTAATCTTGGTTATTCAAAATGTTAATGGCGTAGATTTCTCAACAACTTTAAAATATAATACTTACTCAATGAAACAACACAAAATGGGCACACGAGCGATACCTTATTCTTACCCGCATATTTGTTTTACTTATTTCGGTGTTATTTAAATAGATAAATTGTATTAAAAGCTATAAGGAATCACTCATGCCATCCAAATTTCTAGGTCTTGCTCCTAGTCTTGCCCGAGATAAAAATAGAGGACATATCTAAGACCAAGTTTTTCGAAAAAAAATGAAATATCAAGATTTATTCAATGAAATAACACACAAAAAAACAAGCAAGTAAAAAACGTAAGCGAGTTACGACATATGGTGCCCCACGTAGGTCTTTCACTGGCTTTTTGTGTAATATTAGTGAGGAAGCTATGTTATTCAGTTGAAAAAATTATATTAGTCAAATCGGATGCATGAATTAAATTTATAGAGCTAATCACCTGATCCCCCCTCCCTCCCTTTCTCTCTCTTTCTCTCTCATTTGCGCTCGTATTTGTTATATGATATTTTTTCACATGATTTTTTCATGATATTTTCGAATTTATTTATCAAATTATTTATTTAAATGACAGACCAACAGACGTGTTCTTTCAACTGATGAATGGTTAAGGGTGGAAGGCACCAATGGGATATATGCATTGGGTGATTGCGCCACTATTCAGCAGCGCAAAGTCATGGTAGATAAAGTTACCATTATAAAATTTCTGAAACTAATCGATTTTTTTTTAGCTGTGATTTTTTACCTTTTGGTTATAACAGGAAGATATTGAAGAAATCATCAAGAAGGCAGACAAAGACAACACTAACACTCTAAATGTGAAAGAGTTAAAGAAAGTAATTAAGGATATTTCTGAAAGGTACCCTCAAATAGAAATATATATGAAAAGGAAGCAATTTACTGATATTGTAGAGTTGATAAAAAATGTAAAAGGAAATGAGGAAAAGCAAGAGTCTACTCAAATAGACATAGAAACGTTTAAGAAGGCATTATCGGAGGTTGATGCACAGATGAAGAATCTTCCTGCAACTGCACAGGTAACATCGCAACAACTAACAATAACAAAAAAGTTGTATTCGATAAT
The DNA here is from genome assembly GCA_022085475.1 of Heliosperma pusillum. Lineage (NCBI taxonomy): Eukaryota > Viridiplantae > Streptophyta > Magnoliopsida > Caryophyllales > Caryophyllaceae > Heliosperma > Heliosperma pusillum. The sequence continues at coordinate 20,902 of JAIUZE010015279.1, forward strand.
GATTCTTTAATCGGCCTCTTAATGTTTTGCATATATTTTTGAAACTTCACTCCTAGATATAAGTCTATACAACAAAACATTTAGTATGAGTCATAAAATGCATTTTTTTCCTTAATAGCTGAACCTGCCTTTTTGATACATACTCAAATAAGATACCTATATATGAATGTTAGCGACTTTAAACAACAACATAATAGAGACTTCAACCGTGTAAGAATGTTACCAACTTAGGACAACATCACAGAACTTACCTATGCCGTGTGTGGGCGTTTTTTTGGCCTCACTAAGCCCACTATACGCATTTCCTTCGTCAAGTTGAACGTTTGGAAATCTAAGTACATGTAAATTATGAATACGTACTTTATTTACTTTTAATCTAGTCAATACATGTTGAATAATAACATTTGCCGTATTTTTTATTTTAATTACCTCATAACGTTACATATTAACAATTCAACCATACTAATAAGTTTGAAAACATTATAGGTAGCAGCTCAACAAGGAGAATATCTAGCTGATTGTTTTAATAGAATGAAGGATTGTGAACAAAACCCGGAAGGCCCGCTACGAACTAGGAAAGAAGGACGACATCGATTCCGTCCGTTCAGGTAATACAATGTTACACATATTTGGAAATTAAACATCACGCTTACTTGTTTTTCTTATGTTGATCATTTTTTAAGGTACAAGCATTTAGGACAATTTGCTCCCTTAGGAGGTGAACAAACTGCAGCACAACTCCCCGGTGACTATGTCATTTACGGTCACAGCACCCAATGGCTTTGGTATTCTGTCTATGCTAGGTATATAGTTGTATTTTTATTCTTTTTAATACTAATATTACTTAAGTTCATCTCTCTTTATTTTTTTAGAAAGCATTCACAGATTATAGTGTATGTAAATCTTATTATTACATCTAAAATATTAGAAATAAGCCATGTTAGAAATTAAAATCATTATTCAGTTTTATTTTGACAGCCACATATCTTACATTAAGTCCTACGTAAAATCAATCTACAGGTAAAAGTATGGATTAAAGACATTTATACCCATACCATAAGTTAATGAAGATGCTAAAAAAAATATTTATAGGCTTCTACGAGTCAATGTTTCTGTTATTTAGCTTGATATTTACGTAAACAAGCTTATACAAGTTTTTGAAAATATTATATAATAATTGATAACATTAAGTGTACTTCAATATGTGTTTTAAGATTATTATACTATACAACCGTCTAGTTCTATAAAACCGTTTTATAGAGGAATTCTTGGTTTTCTAAATATTGTAATGATTTACTTGGTAAAAAGTCACCAGATAGAATTAAATATTCAATGACAAAACACACACAATAAAACTTAATATAATTTAATGTATCCCATTTATGTTGCAGTAAACTAGTGAGTTGGCGCACAAGGATGTTGGTGGTTGGTGATTGGATGAGGAAATTCATCTTCGGGAGGGACTCGAGCCGAATCTAGATATTATAAAATTATAATAATGTTTTATTTCCTAACTAAAATATAATTATCATCCTTATTTTGGGAAAAAAGAATCTAACATCTTGTTTACAGATATTGACAAATTCTTACTTATGCACGTAAAAATTCTCTATATATAAAAACCATGTTTTTCCGAGACTTGTGGTGGAGTTCTCAATAAAAATTAAATATTTTGTTGTCCCATATTTTTTTAGCAACAATAATAAAAAAAAACAGTAGTGGGTATCTTAATCGGTTAGTAATAGTTTTGTGGTGTACATAAGTATTTTGCTTTACAATTGTTAAAAGTCTTGGCCATGTGTTAAGAATCACCACCTACAATTTGTTTTTCAACCTTAACAGAAAGATATGACTGCTCAAAACTTAAGTATCGTTTTCTTGTCACTGTAAATGTGAGTGAATAGAAAAAACTTGAGTTGTTTTGTTACTCAAAATCCCACGATTTGCTTTATCTTAGGAATTGCCAATTCATCCACTATGGAGGAATTTGATTACCTAATACAAACTCTCTTAGGAATTGTCATTTCATTCATTATGGAGAAATTTGATTATCTAACACACACACATACCCACAAACACACCCCCCTCCCCCAACCACCCACTCCTACAAACCAATCCCGTTTCATTGAAAACTCCCCCATCAATTAATTACAAACGAATTTTCAGCAATTCATAGAATTTGTCCATTTAATGTATTTTGAAGTTGATTGGAAACTTAATTTCGTCACGGCAACCAAGTGACCAGTCATAATATTTCACTGCTGAATTAAAAGAAAAAAAATTAACCAAAATAATGCAACGGAATTAAGAAGGATAGATTAAAAAATTGATTATAATAAGTTTCTAAACAATGAAAAATTAAGGTGTTGAACAGAAAATTATACTTCATTCATTTTAGTCATTGCTTTCCTTGGTTCTATTTCTATGAAGGAACTTTAAGGTAAATAAGTCAATGTTATTTTGTCGAAACCCAACCATGCTTTTTCTATAAATGTTCAAATATTAATTACAAAGTAGATGAAGTAGGATAATATATCAAAAAAAGATAAGTAAGAATGACGCTACAAATTTCATCGTTGAAGAGTCTATTGGTCTACTCGGTATCCTTAAGATGGGGTGATTTTGTATATGTTTTGTCGATTTTAAAAACAATCTACTTTGTATAATAATTGAACTATAGATTTATGAATTAAATCTAAACTTATTTATCACTACACTAAATAAAACACTAAATAACTATAATGAAAAGGACAATAAACAAGCACAACATATTATACCTTCCACGGATTACTAACTTAATTATTGCTTGCTTAATTAATATTGTACCTTCCACGGATTACTAACTTAATTATTCTACTCAAGTGTAAGGCTAGACACTTTACCAACTGTATCTCTCGTTATCAAGGAAGAAAGCACCTAACAATACTCTCTCGATCGCTCATCTTGTTATCAAAGAAACGATTCGTCCCTCTCGTTATCAAAGAACTAGTTAACACTATTGAATGATGTTTGTTTTGTTTCAACTCTCTATTAAATATCATTTTTCAAATAAATGTTTGTAAGGTTTTGCCATAAAAATCCATTTAAAAACATAAAAATGTATTCTTAGAAAATTATCACAAAAGGTCTCACCTTAAAATTATCTCTACAAGAAATATTTATAGAGAACATGAGTTGGTCGTAATTTAGGAATATTAAATTATAAAAAAGAAAAATTCTTACAAAAAAAAGATAAATGTCATTTAAAGTATCGACCGAAATATTTACTACGTATATCTAACTAATACGTGCAATAAACGGCTGCACTTGGCCTACTTTTTCGAGTTTAAATGCTATTTTTGGTTTTTTAACCATAATCAACTAGTTACAGAGTCTATAAAATCAAAATAAATTTACTCCACATTTTATTGCATAATATCTTGCCTTAATTAAAAGAAACACAAAATAAGTAATAAAGCTTATTTACGAAAGCTTTTATCCTACACTAAGATTTTTCAAAAATAATAGGCCATATTCATGGCACTATTAACATGTAAATGTTTGGATGTTCATTCCAAAGAGGGGATTAATTAAGTAGGCTATTCGTCTCCTCTTGAGCCACCTAATCTTGAAAAGAATAATTGCGGTAAGTTTTGTTGCGCTCATTTTGGGTTTGGAATTGTTGATTCATTTGATTCCTTCATATGTTGTCACTTGACCATTGTTGTTTTGTTGTTGTTGGCATTATGTAAACCTTTTATTATAATAGGGGTACCCCTTGGTTTTGTAAACCTCTTGTTTTTCATAAAAACTCCCCCTCCAAGGGATATAAGGCCAATCAAATGTATTGTCCTCCGCCGCAAACTTGAGCTCGTGTTGTAAAGAAGCATCAACGAAAAGCTTTGCCCAATCTGGCACTGTTAGCCGCTCCGGCAACATGGTCCACTTATAAGTATTTATTTCGTTGATGATCTTTGTTGGCTCAACAACAACAAAGAGGTTGGCGGTAATGAAGCATGTAAGATACGGATGACGAGGTACGCGTGTAACACCCCCATTTAACTACGAGTCTTTAGCAAGACATTCCTAGTTAAGTATGGAGTTACCATCTCAGTTACCTGAGCTAGTACATATAAAATATAACAATAAGAGTACTTTAATTAAAAAATCTCAAACCAAATTGCATAAATAACTACCGTCTTACAACCAAATGTCAAATATTGTTGAAATCATTACATAAGCGGAATACTTTATTTAAAATAACTGAATTACAAATCTAATGGTGATGACTCCTCTAACTGTCTCATATGATACGTCCCACTCGACCATCCACAGCCAAGGCACATCACGCTTATTGCAAACCTGTACGACTCACGACTCACCAAATGGTCGAAAATTACCAAGAGGATCACCGCAAAAGTTTAGAAATAAGCATTAGAAATCACCAACGGTCAACCAAAGGTTAAGTAGGGTAACATAATACACAAAAAGTTAAACATAATATAAATCATCAACAATACTCATCAATAATCCCTAATGCTCAATGATAATCAACAGTACTCAAGGACAATCAACATCACTCTGATCGCCTAACGACCTCCTCAACCCTATGGCTGGCAACAAAACTTTAATACATACATAAATACTCCGTACTCCTAACGACCTCCTGGATCCGCAGATCGACATCACAATAACTTAATCAGCATAACATATAATGTAGCTCATATCAAAAGTCACATACAACCATCATATCAATCAGTACAAGCCATACAACGTATATACTCATCAGAAACCAACCAACACGACAAACAACAACAATAGCTGGCATGTCTCGCTCGAGACCAGGCATGTCTCGGCCGAGACACCCCTGTCTTGCCTGTGATGGCCTTGTCTCGCTCGAGACAAGTTTATTCGTGGGACATAAGTTGAGTAGGATGAAACCCTACCTTTTTGCAATTCTTCAAGCACAAGCAAACGCAAGATCAAAAACCTTTCCTCTACGAAACCGCTGCCTACAATCATATAATAACAAATCTAATCACTAATTAACACATATTATAATTCATAATCTTCCTAGATTGATTTCCAAGGATTAGATTCATTAATCTAGACATAAGGTGATGTAAACATTATACTAGGTCAAGATTACTGTATTATAAAAGTAATTAGGAATTACCACAAGTTGATTAAAATATTGAGGAGCAATTCTCCCTAGATCCCCAATTCAAAAGCCTTCTCTCCTAATTATGTTTTTAGGTTTGAGTTTTGTGAGTAATACAGAAAAGAGTCTGTGGAAAATTAAGGGAGGGGTTAAATAGGGTTAAAGTAGTTTAGTCAGGTTTAGGTATAGTAGTTCTTCAAATTACCAATTAATAACTTAAGTTGCGGAAATTAGAAATACACGCGAGCTGGCTAATGGAACTCATCTCGCCCGAGACAAGGCATGTCTTGACCGAGACAGGCCAGTCTCGAGCGAGACATCCTCTATCTAGACCGAGATGGGTCACCAGTCCACTCCTAAGCTAGCCAAACCACCCCCATGCACCAATACTCTCTTAAAACATAATATATAAATGATGGTTATTTGAATCTACCCTCCTTAAAACAAACTTCGTCCTGGAAGTTCAAACTTCCCCAAATTGAGCCTACCAGCTAACCTAAAAAATGCAGTTCCCAAAATGAGGCTTATCTCTAAAATGTACTTGTACTATTTAAATACTATTTATTTGACACTAAACCAATCGATATGCATACATAGCTTTACTAAACAAGGTACTACGAAGGCGGGATGATACATCTCACCCCTCCCCCCCAACAAAACTAAACTTCGTCCCTAAAGTTTCCCCAAACACTACTTAAAATAAATACTGATCATTCCAATCACACTCATGACTTAATATCATCACATTTACATATCTGTACTAACACAGTACACCCCCACACACTATATCCAATCAACAATTATTGAGACCTATGATATATTTACAATACAAGGTCATATAACCATTTTCGCAATATATAACATAACATATGCTCTTTTCCAACATAGTTATCTCCATAATACATCAAACATTACATTATAAAGATTCTACATACCCAGATACATATAACTAATCAAAATAGAGATGTGACATTCGACCGTCCTCGAAAGCTAGATTACTCATCCAATTAACAGTCAAATCTTCAGACCACCGTATAGTATGATACACGCAAATATAAGAAAAATAAACATAGAGAATAATAAAAATGCTTCTCGGAAACTAATCTCCACCTTAAACTTATGCCACAATATTTCTATACTATAGTGCATTCTCCGTACCTGTGACACCCTCAAATTTGCGGAAAGAAAAAAATAATTTAAATACATAACAAAGGGTGTCATAAATAAAAAGGGTCATTACAAAACGGAAATAATATTCTACAAAAGAAATATACAAGACGGGAGACATATCTCCCGTATAAATACGGAAATAAAAGAGTGTATAATAATACAATCTAAGAACCGAATATAGGTCCAAGGTAAATACTTCGCTTGCTAGCTCGTCAATGTACCACAAATATGCATTCACCACCTGTTCGACCGCATTAAATATAAACACGGAAGCCACAGTCAGTGGGGAGTAACTCCGAGTTCTCCCAGCCACGAAATGTCGAGTTTAATGAAACATGAATAACATAAAAGCAATGTATATGGAAAAATACAAAACTTAAACATATATGATATGCTTTTCATGTTATGAAACAGATAACTAACAAAAAACCTAGCATGTGAAAGCTATCATGTAAGACCGATAATAAACTGTAACTCGAGGTAGGGAAGCTGGTATGCTAGCTCAGAGGTTCCTCTCAGAAACATGGCCGTGATACACTCAAACCCTAATCAACATGTAATCATGTGAATCAGTTAACAATCGGTAATCCAAACTCTATCAATCTAGCCGGCTTGCATCTCACCTTCTCAACCTCAT
>JAIUZE010015280.1:0-19438 GCA_022085475.1 Heliosperma pusillum
GGGAAAGTCAACGAAAGTCAAAGTCGACTTAAAAGTCAAGAAAAGTCAAAGATGACTTAAAAGTCAAGAAAAGTTTATGACGACTTAAAAGTCAAGAAAAGTCAATGACGACTTTAAAAAAAGTCAAGAAAAGTCAAAGACGACTTTAAAAAAAAGTCAAGAAAAGTCAAAGATGACCAAAAACGGGATTTTCATGAAATCTCTCAGAAATTCCAAATACGAACTCGGAATTTCAAAATACGACTCGTAACAATAAATTCTATTTTAAAACTCAAGTTTTGCTGAAAAGTATTCGTAAGATATTTTACTAGAAAAATTGGGTACTTTTCGGGTTGTTACATCCGGGCACATCAAATAACAAAAGCAATTATAATCACATGTATGTAGATCTTTTTTTTTGTCCAACACTATCTACATATGAATGTTTAACTTTAAGAAAAAAATAACAACTGGATCAACATTGAATGTCTTTACAAAATAAATTAAAAGATACATTAACGAAGTTTATTTTCGCAGTACATTTTTTAGTCATTTCAGTACTATTTGCTCCATTATTTCTATTGAATACCCTTATACTACATTAAAAAAAAAGGGAAAACAAAAAGAAAGAAAACCCTCATCCATCCCCGCCACCAAGACTAACCACCACCGTCTACCCCCTCTGGCCCCACCATCAGAACCCTGTCAACCGACCACCTCGCCATCACCCCTCGCCTTGTCATACCAACTTCCCCTTCCTAATTGCGCACAACAGTCATCCGACCAACTAACTTCCGCCGACGGTCAGCCTTACTCACCCTCTTATACGGCCACGCATCGTACTACCACTCCTTCCGCCGCAAGCCACAACTCATCTGCCTCTGCACAAACTTATCAATTTTTACGCCGTTTGTGGTATGGGCTGGTCGTTTATTGCGATGACAAGGGTCGGCGATAATAGTTAACGATTGTGGTATGGGCTGGTGCTGGTCGTTTATAGCAGTGACAAGGGGCAGTGGTCGTTGCCGGTAGTAGCGTGTTGTGGTGGTTGATGGCGGTAGTATGTGGAAGAGGAAATGCGAGGAGAGGGGAATTAAGTTGAGAGAGGAAATGAGAGAAAAATTGAAACGGGAAATGAGAAGGGTATAATGGTTAAAAGTGTACTAAGATGAGAAAAATGTGTACTGCGAAAATCAGGACCCTATAAAGATATATAAATCTCTTTGAGATGTGGAATAAATTAAAAACATGGAAAACATAATTCAGTTAGTCTTTTTTAAGACGGACATTATCCGTTTTAAGCTTAAGACGGATCAAATATTTGGTATTTCCTGGGTAACAAGTGGGGTGATTTGTTATTTATTTGACACGTCTTAAATGAAAATAGTGTCCATCTTAAGCTTAAGAAGGATAGTGTTCGTCTTAAATGAGAATTTGCGAACATCAATATATTCATCTATAATCCTTGCACAATGACTACATCTACAATCTTCAATTTGCAAACAGTAGTAATATAGTTTATTTTTAAATTGCACGGGGTTAATGGAAAATAATAAGGAGTCGTTTGGTTACATACGGGAACTTACAATGCCTAGAAAGTGTCATATCACATGGATTTAGAATTCATGTGAATTAAAAAATATTGTTTGGTTATATGTAGGCATTGAATTCATGTAAACATTCTCACTTACCTAGGGACCTAGGTAAGCAATTTCCTATATTATGAAGGAATTGGAATTCACGGGAAGTTCCAATTCATGTGAATTGAGGTCACAAAACAACCTACCCATTTTGCAATTCACATGAATTCAAGATCCTATGTAATTTAGTGGGTAACCAAACAACCCCTAATACGAAAAACATGGATAAGTTTAGTTTTGACTCCATTGTACCAAAGAAAATACTAAAAAAAATAATTGCATAGAAAGAAATGAACCAATTTGTCACAAAATTCGAAAAAATAAACTTACAAATTCTACTTGAATTATTAGTTGAAAAAATAACATTATAACAAAATAATTAGAGGATTAGAAGTAATCAACAAATAGTAATTAAAAAAAACACTAATCATGTAAATGTAAAACAAATAAAACAAAACTCAAAAAATATAAAAAATAATAAATTGTCTTGAGAATAGTACAATCATTATGTTTTTATATAAAAAAAACATTTTGTTTACCGTATTTCAATTTTTTTTTTGCAATGCAATGAGTTTTACACGATCTAAACCATAAATTTGAAAGTTTATTAGATTATTTTCTATAATTCGTAAATGATCTGTCCGAATTTTAAATTTTAACAGTTATTGAAATTTTTTTATTAATATCTATGCATTTTGTAAAACATTTTCTATACAAGTTTAAATATTAAATTCTTACAATTTTGCACGAGTATAAAACTAATTATCTTAATGTAATTGAGTTACATTTTATTCGTCTTAATATCTTTACACAACAATAGCTTTTGATTCGGGTAAAGAGTCTCTCCACGAGTCCATGTCTCCATCCATATATTTAGCCGCGAACACAAATCAGTTACAAAAATCTCTGAAAAAAAGTGCAACGGTCACTCCTAAATTCTAGGTTTTTGTTGAGTTTTATTATAATTCCTCTTTAAATTTTGTTAATCATAATCATTTAATTCTCCTCTTCATCATCTCCTTTCCCTTTTCAGGTTAATCTTTTCTACTCCATGCATCATTTAATCATTCATTCATATACGAATTTTTGCTTATTCATTCCATTAATTTATTGTTTTTTTAGTTCAAATTTTAATTATTTCGAGGCGTATAATATTCTTAATTAAAGTTCTTTGTGTTAATTAGTGGCGGAACTCAGGGTTAGCAGGGGCACTTGCCCCCCTACAAATTTAATTTACTCCAACAACTTGTTCTACTTATTATTATTTATTCATCTCCTAACTACTTCCTCGATTTCATATAATTCTATAGTACTATTCATAAGTGAGAAGAATCTTCGATATTATTTAAATTGTCTTACTAAAGATATGAAAAAAAGAAAACGAATTGATATAGGTGTATAAAGCAAACGTATAGAACTGAATGAAATGGAGGAAGTATAAATCCGTGTTCCACAACTTGTACAGTATTGATTAAATTAAAGTGGTTGATGTGCTGTTGAACAAGCTGTAAACATGTCAAAAATTAAATTGAAAAAATCTCATGATAATGAAATTAAGAATTTAATTATAATGAATATTCGGATAAACCCTCAAGAAATTCCCTAAGACTAGTCAATTTTTTAATGTAAGTTTGATGAGTCTGATAAATACAGTTCTAGAAGATATGGAGATCAATGGTGGCATTGTCAGTTATAGGAATTTCAACACGAGTATGGAATAAATAATAGTATTAAAAAATTATGAAGTAATGAAATTCTGTATATATTTTAAGTCTTTGTTTAATTATTGTCAACCATATGAAGGAATGTGAGATACTGAGAGTCTGAGATGTCATCTTGTAATTAACAGTAATAGAATTATTGCATTTCGTGTGATTAAGTTGTTGACAGCTTCGACGCGAGACATGTTATAAATTTATACGAATAATTAGCCGTGACACTGGGATCTGGTGTTGTGTATGTGTGCATTACTCTGTATTCTTTGTTTAGTGAGACGGGTAAGGTTCCGTGTTTTTGGTGATTTGGTTTACTGATTTGAGCTGTTCATTGCACTGCATTGTCGCGTTTTTGGTACTGCTAAATGTCATTTTTTTTTCGAGTGTTACTGAAATTTTGACTTGTGATTGTTGGCCAGATAGTTCGAGATGGTTGCGTTTGGGAAAAAGCTGAAAGAAAGGCAAATTCAAGAATGGCAAGGGTACATTGCACATCATTTGTTTGTTTTGTTTTTATTATGTTCTTGTACTGTATGCAATTTACATTATGGGTTATTCGTAAATAGGCTCTTTAGATTTTTGACATAAGCTAAGGTTGCATGTAGTCTGTTTATGATCCACTTACCCCGCCATTCAACAAATGGTTGAATATACATGCATGTTTGGTCGGAACTTGGGTGAAACGACAATTGCTTCTGATAACTCTTTATGAGGTTACAGTTATCAGTAGTTCAGTTAAGTTGTGTTTCAGCTCAAGTTTCTGGAAGTGATGTCTCCCTAAAGGATCAATTATCGATACAATAGAGCCTTAGTCCCACAATGGTCCGGGGCTGACGCTTAATCATTGTTTGAGACCGCCAATGTGAGTTAAAAAGATGAAAAATAGAGAGAAAAAGACGATCAATATATCAAGTACAACAGACAGGCATAAAAGCTAACAGTTTGAAGAGAATCTAAAGAAAAGACGGAAAGGACAATTATCATTAAGCTTCTCTAGTTATGATTCTTGTTCTCATGGAGTACATATTATTCGTTCATCAAAAAGTGTAGCCGCTGTGAAGGGATCATATTTATCTTTGTGAGTGCTGAAGCATTTATGGAAAGAAAAGGCAAAATTTTAGGCACAAGGTATCGAAAAAACTGATGTCTAATCAAGGGGAATAAGGCTTCTGGAAAACTAAAGAAACCAACTTTTCTCTTGTCATCATATCTTTAAGATACGCAAATCCAAAATAGTGAGATAGAAAACTTTTGTTCGAGCTTTATGCTCGGAAGTTAGGACTTAGGAGTACCAAGAGTGAGCAACCGCGGCTTTTTAGCTGCTTCTACTTGAAATTTGTCATGTTGATTTCATGACATTGGCGATGAAATTCATATATATTATGTATATCTTAAGAGCAACTTCTTAATCTTCATTATAATGATTCATTATGATAAATTCTACTCACATGGCGTTGGTAGGGTTCATTCTAGTCGAATAATGACTGCTAATATAGTAGCCTTATGCCATCTCAAGAGGCTTGAAATTTACTGTGTGAGGTTCTGTCGTTGATTTCAGGTATTATATCAACTACAAATTGATGAAGAAAAGAGTGAAACAGTATTCTCAACAAATGGAGAATAAATCACTGGATCGCAGACAAGTTCTTAAAGACTTCTCAAGGATGTTGGACAGCCAGGTAAAAAAATGTGCTTGGAGTTGTGACACATCCTACTTCTTTCTAAAGTATTTTATTCTTCTGCTTTTATTCTCATATCCAATGGAACGACACAGTTTTCATATGGGGTCATCCAAAAAAAACCTTTTTGTGTTTTGCTTATTTTCAAAAGACGGTAAAGGTTGCCTACACCTCATCCTCCTTACATCGTCATAGACAGGGGAGCCTTTGAGTCGCTAGAATAATGCTGCGTCTGTTGTTTTTATTAATGCTTCATCTTTTGTTGTTTAGATTGAAAAGACTGTTCTGTTCCTGTTAGAACAACAAGGGATACTAGCTGGACGGTTAGCCAAACTTGGAGAGGAGCACAATTCTCCTGATAACCAGCCTGACATTGGCAAAATATCTCAATTACGCGAAGCATATAGAGAAGCTGGGTCGGATCTTTTAAAGCTTTTGTACTTTGTTGAGATCAATGCTATTGGTCTTCGTAAGATTCTCAAGAAGTTTGACAAAAGGTTTGGTTATCGATTTACTGATTACTATGTGAAGACGCGTGCCAATCACCCTTACTCCCAGCTGCAGCAAGTGTTCAAGCATGTGGTAAGATATCTAAATATTATTTATAGGCTGACTCTCATTTGTCTAACAAGTACCCTAGCTATTCCACGGTGTATGGACCATCTTCCGTTTCAACCATTTTCCTCACTGGATTGCACTTAATACAGGGAATAGGTGCAGTTGTGGGAGCCATAACTCGGAATTTAGGAGACTTGCAGGAGCGTCAAGGAAGTTATTTGTCAATTTATGATCAGCCGTCTCTAGCCCTTCAGGTTTGTGCTTCAACCTCATGTTTGTGCTTATTTCACTTTGGTGCCCAAAGGTTTTACATACTTCACTTTGGAGACCTCAGTTTTGAACTATTTGTCAGTTTTGTGGTCTTAGCAAAGAGAGAACTTCCTACTTGTTTATTAAAAGCAAAAGCTTTCCTCTCTGGATTTTTAACATTAGACAACTTGAATGATAATTATTGCAGGATCCTGTCATCGAGTCAATGAAATGCGCTGTAGATAGGCTGAGCAACTCAACAAATTTCCTGTCATTTATGGCACAACATGCACTTATCCTGCATGAGGATATACTACCTAGTCCAGTCGAGGAGCATATAGATGATAAAAGATACAATTTCATGTCTCTCATATTGAACTTGGCAAACACGTTTTTGTATATGGTCAATACATATATTATTGTACCAACAGCTGATGATTACTCTATGAGTCTTGGTGCTGCTGCAACCGTTTGTGGTATTGTTATTGGAGCGATGGCTGTCGCACAAGTATTCTCCTCAGTGTATTTCAGTGCTTGGTCAAACAGATCATACTTCAAACCTCTTATTTTCAGCAGCATTATTCTTTTTGTGGGTAACACCTTATATGCACTTGCATATGATTTCAACTCAATATGGATTCTTTTGATTGGTCGATTATTTTGTGGGTAAGCTGAGATCGGTTCTTTTGCTTTGATTTGTTAAAAGCTTAAAACACGCTGGCTGTATAGCATATGATTTGTTAAAAGCTTAGCAAAGTTGTATTTCCGATATTGTAGATTGGGATCAGCCAGAGCAGTGAATCGAAGGTACATTAGTGATTGTGTTCCCCTCAAGATACGAATGCAAGCGTCAGCTGGTTTTGTCAGTGCTAGTGCCCTTGGAATGGCTTGTGGTCCTGCTCTTGCTGGCTTACTCCAAACAAAGTTTACGCTTTTCAACTTGACCTTCAACCAGGACACTTTGCCTGGTTGGGTTATGGCGGTTGCCTGGCTACTTTATTTAGTTTGGCTATCGTTTGCATTCGTAGAACCTGCGCCAGTGGAAGATGACGTTGAAGAAGTGGCTAAAGCAGGTATGAGTTACTGATTGAATGCTTTTACATTTCCAGCAAACAAAGCAAGGGGAATTGCAATGTATTCCATGAGTAATAAATTCATGTCTATATTAACACTTTGTCTCCCGGATGAAATAATTATGGAAGTTTTTGAGTTGCTAAAGCAATGTTATCACGCATATCTAATTTCTACCTGATGCTGTCACATTGTCAATTTGCCGTGTGTGACGCATCTAAGTGAACTTGTGGAGGTTGAAGGAATTTATTGGTTAAAATGGATTCCAAGTTTTTTCCATGTCTTTATAATTGGTTTATTGTAATTGTATGCCTAAAGTTTTTGGCAAGTTGAAATATTAAGCAACAGTTTTGTTTTGTTTCTTACGACAGAAACAATGCAAAAAGATGCGATGGAGAAAGGTCTTAAGCAACCGTTGCTTTTAACCTCAGAAAGTAATGAGATAACTTCAGTAGAAAAGGAAAAAGAAGATGACGAAGGTGATGTAGACTGTGATGAAAGTGAAGAAGCCATAGAAGATTCCCGCAAACCTGTGAATTCGATTGGAGCAGCTTATAGATTACTCACTCCTTCTGTAAAGGTAAGTAATAAAATGGGTAGATCTTTGGCTGCTAAAACTTACATATTGCACTCGTTTTGTCTATCTTCTACTCTGCATTTCTATTAACCAACTGTAGTTTATTTTAGTAGAACCTTACACATGTTCAAACTTCTGATGCTTGCTTAATGCACTTCTGATGTTCCAGGTCCAATTGTTGATATATTTCATGCTCAAGTACGCAATGGAAATCCTACTGTCAGAATCCAGTGTTATCACGACATACTACTTTGGTTGGTCTACGAGCTCAGTTGCCATTTTTCTGGCTTGCCTTGGTCTGACTGTACTTCCCGTGAATATTGTTGTTGGGAGCTACATCAGTAACATGTTTCAGGAGAGGTGATCACTGTTTCTTTTCTTTGATTTTTGAGTTCTTTTTGTAGTTAATCCATCTTTTATTGCGTTCAATGGTTATCTTCCTTTCCTACCTCTTAAATTAATGCTAGCCAGCGATCCATAGTATAATTTACCTTTTCTAATTGAAGTTGACAATGGCGAAAAGAAATCAGTGCTGTCAATTGTCATCCAACAACGAAGCTGACATTTACCCTGATATCATGTTTACCTTCTACTGAGTAATTTCTGCATGTGTACCATAGTATTGTTTAACTACTGGAAGTAAAATATGGGAATCTTGGAAACAGAATTCGGAGCTCATTTGAAATATTTGTAAATGAGCCTAGGGGGCACCCATAAGGAGGAAAGACAAAGGGAGATTGTTTCACAAGCCAATTGAAAAATTTCAGCCAAAACAATCGGTGATGGGACGAATAACTATTAAGGCTTATAAAACTATCAATTAGTTACATCGTACACCCACTATGAGCATGTTTGGCCTAAATTCTTAAAAATGAGTTTCTATTTCTTGTGCTTAATTTTTTAAAAGGAGTTTTCAAAAACTAGAAGCATCAAATTGGCGCTTCTATTTTTATGGACAAAAAGAGACTTTTTAGCTTTTGAGAAACTTTTTTTAGCTTTTAAATTATTGTGGTGTTTGGCCAAAAAGTGTTTTTGAGTCCAAAAACACTTTGAAAAGTTAGGTCAAACACACACTATATCGATAACATGAAGTCTCAAAGATAGTGATGTAGATAGATTATTATTGTGATCAGCTGCTACTATGTGCTGGAATTGTTTATCGCTTTATCGATGATATATTGTTTCCAGCTACTAAATTTGACTTGTTATGTTGATTGTTAATTGCAGGCAAATTTTACTGGCATCTGAGGTGGTGGTTCTAATAGGAATTGTCTTGAGCTTTAATCTATTCATTCCATATTCTGTTCCTCAATATGTCTTTTCGGGACTGATCATGTTCGTCTCTGCTGAAGTTCTTGAAGGTAAGGCCCTCTGAAGCTCTCTCTGAATTCTGTCTCTTGCATTGCTTATACTGATCTAGATTGAGCATTATCAGGCACTGTCTGTCCTGACTTAGTATGTTACTTGGACTCTGGTACGGAATCAATGTGTCAGACTCTCATGACTTTAAGTTTTTAGATACGGGGATCCTTTCTTAAAATGAGGATTATAGTGTGGGGACAAGTTCACAAAACAAAATAAAATGAAGTTCTTAATTAGAAATATTTAGAGTTTTAAGGTGAAGTTAGTAGTGAGCCACTGTATATATATAATTGGGATTCAGACACGCTGTTATCAGATGTACGATACATCAAGCAACAGCTTAACTCTGGCATATAGGCTTATCGGAGTAATTCTGTTTAGTACAGCAATTTTTATAGCTTTTGTTTCAGAAGATGATGAAACTATGATCCCCTTAACTGCATACGGTATATAAAGTTTGCGGGAAATCTATAGCTTTTATATTGCACAGAGAAGGAATGCTTGTTTGGTCACTAGGGCACCTCTGATTATATTTGATAATAATTCTCTGATTTCGTCACTCAGGAGTAAACTTGTCTCTTCTATCACGAGTTATGTCCTCGAGGCTATCACGAGGAACATACAATGGGGGATTGCTGTCAACTGAAGCCGGGACTCTAGCGAGAGTGGTTGCAGATGCGACCATCACCCTGATAGGGCTCATGGGTGTACGCAACCTACTAAATTTGACCCTTCTCCCTTCGCTTCTCATATGTATTGGATCCATAATTGCAACTTGTTGCACCTACAACACTCTTTACTGAACAGATCCCGATGCAAATCGAACATCTTTATTTCTCCCATTTGTTTCTTCTTCCCATTTTTTCTTTTTTTTTGGAGAAATCTTCTTCCATTTTTGTGTATTACAGTAGTTCAGTTCTCATTTCATAATTTTTGTTGTGCATACTATAAAAATAGGCCTATTTGGTACAGTACTTTTTTTTTGCCCTCTGAACCTAGTTAAGCCTTTTGGCATTGAGCTGGTGATATTATTACTGATCTTAAAATAATTAAAGATCGTTTAATGACTAGAACTTATGTTCACTCTTATCCTCATTCGGCGGACCCATGTCCGACCCAAGCCCTTCATTCCAAGCTCAAAAAATAATTTTCAATTTCGAGTGAACTATTTAACTTCAGCCTTTTGGAGTATCTTTTAGGGTGCATGTTAGAAAAATCGCTGATGTAATTACTCTTTCTATCTAGACAAAATTTTATTTAAAATATCTATTTTGGACATACAGCTTGAGCTACACTAATCTCCATACATAGATTTTAGATCACTTGTTCCATTTTCGTGTTTGTTCTCCGATCACATTGCCTTTATCTTACGACACATCATTATTCACATAATAAAATTGATAGCAATTTCTATTAAACTGATGATGTATCACAAAGAAAGTAAAGTGGGACACGGAATGAGACACAAAATAAGACAGAGAATTCGTTCTCATATCCTACACCTTGCTTTTATCTTACTTTTGAGCACCTTAAATTAAATTTTATTAGATGACATTCATCTTAAAACTAATGCATCATATTGACCGAGAATTTGTTCTCACATCCTACACCTTGATTCGTTCACCAATGTAGACATTCCTAAAAAAAGAAAGAAAAAAAAACACTTCATTATCAATACAAAGTAACTTCTTATATGAAATGTAGAGTTAAAAAGATACATCATAAAAACTTTGAAAATGCAGATGTATAACATAAAATATCGAAAAACTCATGAATATAACATAAAATTTCTCAGTCTTCTAATTACTCCACTAAACTTTTCAATAATTACTCTTATGAATTTTTAATAGAATTGTATTAATTGGGTCGTCTTAGTTACTACGGTCCAAAGCCCGTCTACATTTTTTTTTTTTTCGGCAGCTGTAAAGTAATAAGTAGCTTACACATAGCATAGTTGACTTTCTAAGTATTATATATTTAGGATATGAGAAATAGAAAAGGACAAGTGTTTGAATACCAAACTTAACAATTTTTTTGAATAATTAAGTGGTAGGTCATAATAATGTAGTTGTGATTTACGTGATATAGCATAAAATAAATTTTATATGCATTGCATTCACAACATGTGAGTATATGGTTGTAGTGCAATAATGTGACACTATCGATCAAATTGCCTAAAAACTTTGGGATGAGTTGATGTAATACTTGAATAAGGGAGGCGTGAATGCATCATCTTCGGAGAGAGTAACAATTCTTTTGCCTTCCAAATTAATCGTTCTTTCTTACTTCATTTTATTTTATTTTAACCCTCTTTTCTTGGGTTTATACTCTTGTATATAAACTAAGTGTTTGTCGATTAAATGTACAATTTTAATCATACAAATATTAAGTGTTTACATCACTAGTTTCTCCTACTACTAGTATCACTTCACTTAACTCTATTGGGTGCATTATTTTTTTACGTAATTTAGAAGGTAAAAAAAATGGGTAAATCATTGATAAAAGGCTTTAGTTTGTGGAGATTCGTACTTGCAACCATTTTCAGCTGCTTCTTCGGGTTTTGTGCCTCCGAGAAAGGTGAGACTAATAACACACTATTCACGTACCTTTAAACTCTCTTTTTAATTTGTCATTATTTTTCATATACATAAATTTTTACATAAAGACAAAGTTATGTACCTAAATTCATTTTCAGAATAATAAAGTACTGATGTTAAAATAATTAAAGATCGTTTCATGAGTGCAACTTATGTTCACTTTATTTCCAAAATTTTAAAATATAATAATGCCATCTTTCTTTCACATGTAAATAATTTTTTCTTTTAAATAAAAAATGTGATAGTATATAGTATTCGCTGAATTTCACTTTCATTGTCCTTTGACTAAAAGTCATATTTAAGAATAAATTGGTAAATATTTCATTGACCAATAAATTTAGATAGAAATATAAGCAAAATGACAAAGAATAAATTATTTAACTAGAAGTATAATGGATAATTCATTATTTTCACTTACTTATCCAAGAGTACAAGGTCATTTTTCCTAACTCCAATTTTTGGTAATGTATGTATTGTAGCTCCAAACTTCAGCTTCCTACGGAATGCAGCAACAGCACCACCAAGATCCTACTACGACTACATAGTCATAGGAGGCGGAACCTCCGGTTGTCCATTAGCCGCAACCCTCTCCCAAAACGCCTCCGTCTTGGTCCTAGAACGAGGCGGTGCACCCTATGGAAATCCAAACATAACCCTGTTATCCTCATTCGGCAGACCCATGTCCGACCCAAGCCCGTCATCCCCGGCTCAGAGATTCATCTCTGAGGACGGGGTGATCAACGCTCGAGCCAGAGTGCTCGGGGGTGGATCCTGTCTGAATGCAGGGTTCTACACCAGGGCCGGGATGGAACACATCCTGGCCTCGAGATGGGACCCACAATTGGTTAACGAGTCGTACGGTTGGGTGGAGGATGTTGTGGCGTTTCAGCCGCCGATGAAGGCGTGGCAGTCGGCGGTGAGGGATGGGTTGATGGAGGCCGGAGTGGTGCCTTATAATGGGTTCACTTATGAACATATAAATGGGACTAAAGTTGGTGGGACAATATTTGATGAACAAGGGAATAGACATACAGCTGCTGATTTGTTAGGGTACGCTAATGCTACTAATATTAATGTGCTCTTGCATGCTACCGTCCACAAAATCATGTTCAACACTAAAGGTACGTACGTCCATGCATGTAGTATAATTTATACATACATTCATTCCTAATAAATTTAGCTTTGTTATAGGTAAATTACTTATATTAACTAATTTAGTTTAGTTTAGTTTATTTTTTTATTTACAGCCAATGATTCTAGCATGGTAGATGAATCATCTCAACAAAAAAGAAGTCCAACTAATATATTTATATAATTATATCCTATTATAGTACTACTGCACTAGTGATTTACTGAATTTGCATACGGAGTTATAATTAAGAAGTTATATATTTTTTTTAACCAATTAGAAGTAGGAGTATATGATTTAGAAACATCCTTGATCCATCTTTAGGTTAACAACAAAAGATCCACTTAACTAATACTCGTAATTAGTACTTCACATTAATAATTGTACTTCACATCAAATTTGAAGTCTAATTAATAAATGTTAATTCCTTTATAGATCACAGTCTAAAATTTGTGCATTCGCATGAGATCTACACTAATGTATAGTTATATGGTTAAAACTTGACTAAAATTAAGAAATGTCACTCATGAGCCCTTCGAGCTCTTTGTCAATTGTCATTTTTACACACCACCAAAACAAGACTCCGTATATTAATAAATTTTCTTCTTCATTTTGTGATAGCAGTATTAAAGGTATTATTATTAGTTTATCGTAGAGTAAAACACCGGTATATCAAATAAACGAATAGATTAATCATTTGATACGACAATCGAGATAGCGTCACCATGTGGTACTTAATGACTTGACTCCGACAATAACAGGAGTCGAGAGCCCACAAGCCTATGGGGTGATATTCACAGACGAAACAGGGATTCAACATAAGGCCTACTTAAATCCAGGGCCGAACAACGAGGTAATAGTAGCAGCAGGAGCACTTGGCAGCCCACAATTACTGATGTTAAGTGGAGTTGGCCCAAAAGCCCATCTTAAGGCCCATAATATTACAGTTCTGTTAGACAACAGTGAAATTGGACAGGGTATGTCTGATAATCCAATGAATGCAATTTACATACCATCTCCTTTGCCTGTTGAAGTCTCATTAATCCAAGTGGTTGGAATTACCAACTTTGGAAGTTATATTGAGGCTGCTAGTGGTGAAAACTTTGGTGGTGATGTTAAAGCTAGAGACTTTGGGATGTTCTCTCCTAAGGTATGGACATCGTAATTACAACTTATCTCACTTTTGATGTACGATTAGCAGATATTAACGACTTAACGAGTTATTCAATGATAGATAAGTAAAATTGGAAAACTTTATAGGGACTATAAGTACTTTATACACGTTTAGCGAGAAATTTTAATATATTGGACTATAAGTACTTTATATTTAGTTCGATATGAGTTTAGAAAGTCGATTCTCCTGCTGATATCAAGTTTTGGATAAAGCATTTATAGGGAAGTGAATGATTAAACTAATTAATTAGCTATGATTACCATGTCAACTTCTTACAAATGAAAAAATGATATAAAGATACATTGTTAAACAAGTGTATTTTAGTTTTAGTTTAGCTGACTGGTAAAATCATGTATTGTGGTGCTCATTAGTCATTGTTGCACCGTATAATACAGATAGGACAACTTTCATCATTACCACCAAAGCAAAGAACACCAGAGGCACTAGCAAAGGCCATAGACCTAATGTCCAAGCTACCGGACATAGCCTTCCAAGGCGGTTTCATAATCGAGAAAATCTTGGGTCCAGTTTCAAGGGGTTACCTACGACTCCAATCCAAAAACCCAAGTGACAACCCGGCCGTAACCTTCAATTACTTCCAAGACCCAAATGACCTAAAGAGGTGTGTCCAAGGGATCCAAACCATAGAGAAAGTAATAAACTCCAAGGCATTTTCAAAGTTCAAGTACCAAGACACCTCAGTTCAAGCACTCCTTAACTTAACGGCTAGTACACCCTTAAACTTGTTACCACACCACTCTAATGTGACAACTTCCCTAGAACAATATTGTAGGGACACTGTCATGACTATATGGCATTACCATGGTGGTTGTCAACTTATGCGTGTAGTCGACTTTAACTATAAGGTCATAGGTACCGATAAATTGAGGGTTATTGATGGCTCTACGTTCTATTTCTCTCCCGGAACTAATCCTCAAGCCACTGTTATGATGCTGGGAAGGTACGTACTTCCTCTATACATTTTTTATTCTCCATGTGTTACTGGCAGTTTAAAAATATTTAACGGAAAATTCACACGCTATCCATGTGTTTAAAAAAAAACCAATAAGGAAGATAAAATCTTTGGGGGCCCCTTTAGAAGTATAAGGTGGTTATTTTCAGTTTTGTTTTTAAAAAAAGTGACAGTAACGTGGATTGACCCCACAACCTCTACATATATCAAGGCACCTTTCTGCAAAGTAAAGGAACCATTATGGCAAGCTACACCATATGCATATTCTAAGTAACTAATTATATATTACTGCAATCAAAAACACTACCCGGGCCATGGCCCGTGTTGGCCCAGCAGTGGCTACGTCACTGACGAGTGACGACACCTGCTAAAATCCGATTAACGGAATTCTTAATTGTGATATATAAATGGCAGGTACATGGGAGTAAAGATGCTTCAAGAAAGATCATCAACAAGAAGTTAATGATAATAGACGATCCAACTGTATTAGGATCAACATACAACTTCATTAAGAAAGATATCAAAGTGGCCATTTAGTTATTGTTCATGCCCTAAATTTGAAGGTCACAATAAGTCAACATTGTGTCTAATTTCTCTTCTTTTTTCTGTTAATAATCTGATATATTAATTCAGGTTACACACATGTAATAATTGATACTTCGAAGTATAATTACTTATACAATGTAATCCAAAAGTTATAACTACAAAGTCTTGTTCTCAGTATTGGAGATATTACCTAGCCTGGCTAGACCTTCCTAGATACTACACTTTCTAGTTATGTTTCTTATACTACTAGATTTCATGTCCGTGCGATGCACGGATTTACGTTAATATTATTTTTGTAATGTTCCTATAACAGTTAATTTATAAAAATAAACTTTTGAAATTTTAAGACTATAATATAATATACTCCGTAATTTTTTAAAAAATAATATTGATATATTGATTCAGCTTATTGTATTTTAAACATATGTTACCAACCTTGTCGGGACTCAAGTTATATTTGATCAATATTATGACTCGAAAAATGATTCAAAGTACCTAAGAATTAAGCTCTCTAAAACAATGTTTAAGAAACTCAAAAGATTTTGGGTTGATCACCTCACCTTATGCTAATTGTTCAATATGGAGCAATTCTACTATTTATTGTTATTAGTATATTCGCCACACATATATTGTTTTTCAATGTGAGATATATAACATACTAAGAATTACACAAAGTATATGCAAATAATATGAAATTCTATACTGTAATGATAGCATTTTTTTACCACGAATCTAATTATATTATTTTCATAACTAATACAAAATTTTAAGAGCTCTCTAAAACAATACTCTCTCCGTCTTAATCATTTGTTTGTCTTTGATTAAAATACTCCTAAAAAAAAGGCAAACAAATAAATTATCGGGACGAATGGAGTATTTGAGAGACTTAAATGACTTTGGGTTCATCTCTAAGTTTCAAGGACGACTGTTATTTATAATCGCGTGATCATCCCAGCTTATGATATTTCTTCGATGTGAGACAATTCTTCTATTTATACATAGTATATTCACCACGCTTACATTACTTTTCAATGTGAGACAAATAACAAATTTGGTAGTTACCATTAAAATTATTATATATGATACTTTCCTGAATTAACTTTGATGATGTAAATTTCATTAAGGTAGAAATAATAATACAAACTTTTAAAATCTCTGAAAGATAATAGTTGAAAGATTCAAAAGATTTTGGGTGAATATCTAAGTTGAAAGATGACTCATTTTCACTATAGTTTTTGTGAATTGAATGTAACAAATTTTATATACAAATTATAAACATCACTTGAATATAATATAGGAAATGTATATTGAGATAAATAAAATATTTTTCACTTTATTTTTTAATGATATTTTCCTAAATTAATTTTTGATGATGTAAGTTTTACTAATGTGGATACAAATTTTTAAGAGCTCTCTAAGATAATATTTAAGAGACTCAAAAGATTATGGGTTGATATCTAAGTTCCAAGGATGAATCTTATTTATAATTATAGGATCACCCTAGCTTATGATATTTTTCTGATATGAGACAATGTACTATTTATACGTAATATATTTACCACACTTGTATTATATTTCAATGGGGGACAAATAACTTATTAAGTAGTACACCATCAAAATTATTACTTATATAGGATATTTTCCTAAATTTTCTAAATTAAGTTTGATTATGTAAATTTTACTATTGTTTTAATAATACAAAATTTTAAAGGTTCATTAAACCAATACTTAAGAGACTAAATGACTCCTATTTATAATCATGATTAGTATATATATTTTCTACAAATACATTATTTTTCAATGTGAGACTAATAACACATTAAGTAGTTTACCATCAAAATTATTACTTATGATAATTTTATAAATTAATTTTTAATAATGTAAATTTAACTATTGTGACTATTATAATTCCATTTTGTTAAGAGCTCTCCAAAACAATAATTAAGAGACTTAAAAAATTGTAGGTTTATACCTAAGTTCAAGGATGACTCATATTTATAATTATAGGATCACCCTATGTTATAATAATTTTTCAATGTGGACAATTTCCAATTTATAAGTAATATATTCACCACACATACATTATTCTTCAATGTGAAACTAATAACAAACTAAGTATTACACCATCTTTTTTCATATAATATTTATTTCTTAACTGTTACTAAACTGTTATATTAATATTAGAATAATAAAAAAATATTTTAAATGTCATTTATTAAATTTTTAAAGTCATTTATTAACATAACAATATAAAAAAGTAGTTTAAAAGCTCGTGCGATGATCATATTTATGATCACTCCACTTTATGATAATTTTTAATGTGGTACAAATTTTGATATTTATACGTAGTATAAATTCACAAGTCACGATACCTACATTGTTTTTTTCAATATGGAACAAATAGCACGTATTAAATAGTTTACCATCAAAATTATTATTTATGATACTTTTCTAAATTAATTTTTAATGATGTAAATTCACTATAGTGAAAACTATAATACAAATTTTAAGAGTTGTGTAAAACAATATGTAAGAGGCTCAAAAAAATTTGGGTTGAAACTTTAGTTCCAAATATAATTCCTATTTGTAATCATAAGATCACCCACCTTATGATGATTTTCTGATGTGAGATAATTCTACTATGTATAGGTAATATATTCACCACAACTACATTATTTTTCAATGTATGACAAATAATATACTAAAAATTACACCAAATATGTTCAAATAATATGAGTTTCTATACTTTTCAGGGTTTTTTTTCACCACGAATCTAATTATATTATCTTCATAATTTTTTTTTACAATACTTCAATTTTTTTAATAATACCTTTTAAAATTAATTTTTAATGATGCAAATTTAACAATTGTGAAGATAACAATAGACAAACTTGTAAGAGATCTCTAAGACAATACTTAAGAGACTTAAAAGATTTTAGTTTGTTATATAAGGTCAAGAATGATTCATATATTTAATCATAGGATCACCCACCTTATGTTAATTTTATGATGTGGGACAATTTTACTATTTATACATAGTATATTCATCACATCTACAAACTTTTAAGAGATCTCTAAGACAATATTTAAGAGATTCAAATTTTTTGGGTTGATACATAAAGTTTAAGGATGACTCCTATTTATAATCATAGGATTACCCACTTTATTATTTTTCCAATGTGGGAAAATTCTATTATTTATATGTAATATTTTTAGCACATCTACATTATTTTCCAATGTGGGACAAATAATAGTTATGAATTTAACTTTTATTTAAAGAGTTTCTAAAAAATTGAAAAGTTGATAATATTATTAGAAAAAATAATTAATTTAAAAAATATAATCAAAATTTAAGAGTTTAAGCATAACTTGGAAAGTATATGTATGAATAAAAGTTGATAATATTAAAATTCAATCTTTATATAATATAATATATTTTATTTAATATTTAATTAGACTAATAAAATTATGTGTAAGGTAGTTTTATCAATAAAAAATAAAATAGTGTTTTGAAATAGTTGGAGACTCTCTCGTTGCCTGAAAAAAGCCTCTTTTATATATATATATTGATTTAGGAAAACTATTACTATTATAATATTGTATTTAATTTCCTTACCTAGATTAGGAAACATAGAACTTTATTATTAGTATAAATAGACATCTTGTATCTCATAATTATTATGCAATTTCTCAATAAAACATATCTTTCCAATATGATATCAGAGCCTTGTGCTCCTGATAGAGGGTAACGCCTCAGAGTAGATCCTTAGGCCAGAAGTAAAAACACCCACCTAAAACCCGACTTTGTTCGGACTCTATCCAAAACCCGACTTTGTTCGGACTCTATCCAAAACCCGACTTTGTTCGGACTCTATTCAAAACCCGACTTTGT
Source organism: Heliosperma pusillum (assembly GCA_022085475.1). Taxonomy (NCBI): domain Eukaryota; kingdom Viridiplantae; phylum Streptophyta; class Magnoliopsida; order Caryophyllales; family Caryophyllaceae; genus Heliosperma; species Heliosperma pusillum. The sequence goes on from JAIUZE010015280.1 coordinate 19,142, forward strand.
TCGGACTCTACCCAAAAACCCAACTTTGCTCGGCTTCTATCCAAAACCCGACTTTGTTCGGCCTTATCCACAACTCTTCTTCCGCTGCCACCACCTTGGGAATTGCATCAAACCAAGTACTATGTTTATGGCCACCACCTTTTTTGGCCACCACAAAGTTTAAACAAACTTACCACTATAATTATGGCTACAACCCTTCGAGCCATCAACACAACATGGCCACAACCCTTTCGGCCACCACAAAGTTTAAACAAACTCATCTCTATAATTATGGCTACAACCCTTAGAGCCATCAAC
>JAIUZE010015281.1:0-26774 GCA_022085475.1 Heliosperma pusillum
TAGAAGAGGTAGTATATTTTATATTCACCTGTGGGTTCGTAGATCCTAACTATCCTAAGTTAATTTGCAAGCTTAAGAGGAGGTCTTAAGTAAGCACTAAAGAGTTGGAATTGGTGTGTCAATCATGTCATAAAATATTTCTCGATATCTCGAGGAATTATGTTTATACATGAAGTTTAGTGGGAGTAATATGGTTTTCATCAGTCTTATATGTGGAAACATATTGATCATTTTAGATGATGGAAGATTTTGGAGAAGTAGAATACATCTTTTAGATATCTGGATTTATGGAGATAAATCTAAAAGGATATTAGCATTGAGTCAAAATTCTTATATTGATAAGATCTTTGACTAGTTCAAGGAAGTTGAACACATCATAATTGAGTCCTTTTGCTTCCGCTGCGGGATCAATTATATACGTTGTGATGTATACTCAATCCGACTTTTCGCATGCTTTGAGTATGACGAATCATTTGCAATTAAATCCAAGTGACAGTCACTTGATAGCCATAAAGAACATCCTTAAGTACTTGCGAAGGACTAAAGATATGTTTCATATGTTTGGAGTTTAAAGTGAGTTGTGTGTAAGAGTTTACACAGACTTCAGTTTCCAAACTAATCAAGGTGATTTGAAATCACGAACTGGCTGTGTTTCATAGAAGATTTATCTGTTGGAAGAGTTCCAAACAGAAAATACTATTGGAAAGGTTCCAAGTAGGAGTGACATTTTCAGATATAAATGTCATGTATCCGCTGGAAGTGTTCCAGGCAGTTTATCATTGCGGATTTCACAACGGAAATGGAGTACATTGCGTCATATGATGATGCATATGAAAGTAGCTTGGATTCGACAGTATTGGAGGGACTAGAAATAGTTCATATAGCTGTATATCCTATCCCATTATACTGGTAAAACAATGGGAGCTACCTTTAGGCCAAGAGTCCTAAGTCTAGATTTAAACCTAGACACGTACTCAGAAAGTTTTATGTATTATGAGATTACGTAGACAAAGAGAAATAGCAATCAGAACGATGGGAAAGATGCAAGTATTGCTAATCCATTAGCCGTGCTTTTTGCAGGCTGAACATGATAGTCATGTCATTTCAATGGGGATTGAAATATGTACCTGAATTCCTAAAGATTATAAGATATGAAATTATTGATAGCGTATCAATTTTTCCAAATATTTGATAATCGCATTCATTGTTAGAGTTTCATTAAAAACTCCTTTATTTAGTTTGACTAAATTTTAATACTTTTTTTATCCGAATTGGTTGAAAGAAAGGTTGAACCCAATTCAAGTGAACAGGATGAACTTAGTGTTTTGTCCCTAGTCACTCATTTGAGGTGACGTCTCGAAGTGACTAGATTGTAAGTCGATCGATGGTTGGTTCAGCACCATGGGGTCATGGAGATGACTGGTCGTTTACATAGACCGACTGTTATGACACTCTGTCGACAGTGACCAGTTAGAGACCCTTAAATCAATTATTTGATGCCTGGTCGTGGCAGAGTCTTCTATCTTATTCCTATAAGTCGATTCTTTTGACTGGCGACCGTCTATCTGAGTCGGTGCAGTTTCCGATTGGTTTTGGTTGATGTTCTAAGTCGTGCCGTAAAAGGAGGCCGATGGACTTCTTCTGGATCATGGTGATCTGCATCATACAGAGTAGATGGATCAACAGGAATTGTTCACCCACGTTGGGTAAAAAAACATCTTTAGGCCACTCGAGGAGAAGTTACTGTAAATGCGTGGCCACGCTCGGAAAGAGATCTATGGTAGATTTTCCGGTCAGACAGTTACTCTCCCTATCGAGAAAACCACTCTAGATATTGTTCTCGGCAATTGCGACCTGAATACAATTGCGTGAGTGGGAGATGTGATAAAGAGACAAAGAATCGTGACGCACCTTGTGTCACGACAGTGTGTATATTGTGGAGTAGGTGTCCTCCACAATAGTGCGCCACATAATAAATCTTATCAAGGAATATAATTGGGATATTTATTGACTATATATATGATTAGTCAATTGATTAACGTAAATCAATAACGGTTGGCTGACTAGAGTTTGACGTTATTGTCGTTTGACGGCGGTGATCAACTGATCCCTTTCGGTCACACCTAAAGGATGAAATCCAAATAGTAACTAATTATTTGTATACGATAAAGTTAATTAGTACATTACATATATTCGATATGTACGAGAGTTAATTATTAGAAATTGAGTTAAGAACTCAAATTCGATTAAACTTATTTTGCAATTATGCGATAATTGACTAATAAATTTATATCTTATTTTAATACGATTAAATAAGATTTAACTTAGTAATTAATCGTTAAATTACTAAATTAGTTTGAGGTAGAGGTAATTAGTTAATTATATTTACAAGGAGTTGTAAAATAAATTAACTAAGCATTGTGGGACCCATTATATATTGATATAATGGTAAAATATTACTTAAAATGTTAAGTACATATTATTTATTTAAGTGAGTCATATAATTGTTATATGATCAAATTAACACTTAATTATACAAGATAATTAACCATATGATCAATAAGTATTTGTGAGACAAATATCAAAAATCAAAATGGACCAAACTAGGCCATGATGGCCGGTTATGGTAGTAGTTACATGGTGATGATTTAGTTCTTGTTTTTACTCTTTAGTTACTTAATGAAAGTGACATAACAAGTATGAAACAATCATCATATTTTCTACAACACTCCACTCTAATGCATGTGAACAAATCAAACAAAATAATAGTCAATTTAGGACTACAAGGTCCGGCCATTTTGGCTATATAATGAACAAAGGTTGTTCATTATTTTACCACTTGATTTTGTTCAATTGTCATACTTCTTTCTAAAATTCTTCCTCTCACTAAAAACTCTCAAATACTAATATTTACTAAGTATTATTAGTGTAGTAATATAGTCATAATATTAGTAGTATAATATCTATCTTATTATCTAGTTAATAATAAGGGTAGATTATTTGGGTTTATCTTGGTGCAACTTAGAGGAAATCTTCTACTTTGGAGATTGTTTGTGTTCATCCATATTTGTAGCTCAAGAACAAAAAGAAGGAGTTCTTGTTGTGCCCTTATATTTTCCATATCAATGTGAGGAAATTTCTTCTCTTATATAAATGTCTTTATATTTGCATGCATGTTACATAGATCATTATAAACTAAATTAATAAGTAATTTAGTAAATAATTAGAGGAGTCTAATTAAGGTCTATGGACTTTCAGATTATGCAGGATGTTCCTTAGATAGAAAAAGTACCTCTGGATTTGCCACGTTTGTTGGACCATGCATAATTACTTGGGGCTCAAAGAAGCAAAATTCGGTTGAATTATCTACTGCAGAAGCCGAATATATCGCTGCAGGATTGGTATGTTCTCAACTACTTTGGTTAAAGCAACAACTATGTGATTATGGTGTTAATGTTGGTTGTATGCCTGTTTTCTGTGATAATACGAGTGCTATTGTTATTTCTAAGAACCCAGCTCAGCATTCTCGTACTAAGCATATAGACATTAGACATCATTTTTTGCGTGACCATGTAGAAAAGGGCAACATTAAACTCGAATTTTGTAGTACTGACAATCAATGGGCTGACATTTTAACAAAGGCGTTAGCGAGAAGACGTTTTGAGATTTTGCGGTTGGAAATTGGTTTAATCGGTAGCAATTAAATTCGTCATATTTATTTTGTGAACCTGCGTGACTGGCTAGAATAAGACGAGATTGTATGACTGTGTCCGCATATTTCATTGCTAGTATATTTGTGTTTAATATAATATCTTTTACGTGAGTATCTTGCATATTAAGTGTTTTATGGAAATTGAATTATGAACCACATATTTGCTAAAAACCTATCTTATTCACTTTCCAAAATTGAGCCAAATTCTACTCATGTATTTCATGTTAGCCGAAATTACCAAATAAAATCACCCAACCATATCTTTTTATTTACCAAATTCTATCCTTACCATATCCCAACAGTTAACTACCCAAGATTCCCTTTCCTACCAAAATTCAAAAAAAAAAAAAAAAAAAAAAGGAAATAGGGGTCTTGGAGCCGGCACACCCCATGTGCCAAGTACAAAAGTACTCTTCCCAATTCTTACACCTCATAATTACCCATCACTTTCACCATCAAAACACTTCACCAATGTTTTTACTCCTTCTCCTTCCTCACGGCACCCAAAACAACAAACAAAAAAATTTACCCAAAACCTTTCAACCTTCATCCATGGCTTCCACTAGATCAAAAATCTCCAAAAACCCAAACCCAAAAACTCCTAAGCCTAGCATGCCCACAAATACCTCTCCTAATCCTACACAAAAATCACCTACCATGAATCAAACCGGGTCCGGTACGGGTCTTGAGGGTACAAAAAGAAGAAGGTTAAATAAGGGCAAAGCTAGAGTCCAAGAAGAAGCTACAACCGAAACTGTCGACACGGTTCCTGAGGTAACTACACGGGTTACATTCCGTGATTTTTCGCCTCAAGAAACATCTTCCGGGCTTGATAAACTCCGTCTCACGAAAGACGAAAGAAAGCTTGTAAACCAAGTTGCTCAGTACGGAATACATGGGGGTCGTCATTATTCGAAAGCTTGGGTTGACAAATATGCGGCTTTAGGATTCTTTAACGACTTTCTAAATTTTCAAGAATGGGAAACCGTGGCACAGTTTTCGGGTCCAGTCTATCCGATTGAGCTAATACAGTTTTTCGCTTCTGTTTCTTTAACCGATGGAGTGTTGAATGCCGTTATTATTGGCCGTTCAGTTTCGATTTCCGTGACGGACTTTTGTACTCTGTTTTCGGTTCCTGATGATGGAATCAAAATCAATCCGAGTACGTCATGGGATGAACTGACGGACATGGCTAAGTTGGAAGTTAAGAAATACTTTGATGTTGGGGTTTCTTTGTCGATTTGTGTTTTGGCGGGGAGTGTTTCTCCAAAGTTGAAATTTATGTTGAATTTTTTATGGAACACCGTAATTCCGCGTCGGGGTGGACGGGACAAGATTGCATGTTATGAGATGCTAGTTGTGAAGAATTGGTTGGAGGGAAACCGGGTTAATTTACCTTTTCTTGTATTTTCTCGTATTTCACAAACCGCTTTTTCGGTGACCGAGGACAAGCTTTATTCGACCCTTGATCTACCCTACGGGATGTGGGTGTCATGGCTCCTTGAGTCGAAAGGAGTCGTAGATGTGAACAATTATAAGGTTACCGTAAAAGATGACATGTGTGACACGTTTTTAAAATTCATGAAGTTGGATGCTTGTGGACCGGAGTTGATGTTTTTAACCAAAGGGGGCTTGGTCGGGATGCAGCCGGTTGGGGTTGATGTTTCGGGGATCGAGTCTAGGTTGGATATGTTCATGGGAAGTGTGATGGAGCGCCTTGATGCGCAGGACAAGAAGATTGATGCGGTGTTGGACAAGATTGTTCAAACCGTGTCATTGAGTTCCACTAGCTCCACCCGTGACCATGGTGGGTCGGGTGTGAGTCGTGAGATGAGGGGTGTGGATGATCACCTAGCTAAATTGGAAAGGAACAATGTCGATTGTCGACAAGAAATGTATAGGCAAAGGGATCGGATGACATATTTGGTGAGCCAAGGCGGTTCTTTGGTTAAAAGTGGTACGGAAATGCGTGAGGGGATGCGTACTATCTTTGATGCGACGGAGGCTCTTTCCTTGAAAGTTCGGAAATTTGACGTTTGCCTCACCGCTCAAGCTACACATGTGTCCTCGTGCCTTGACCGTCTCTCCACTCTCGAGTACCGCACTAGGCCCGGTTATAGAGCACCCTAATCTCACCTGCCCAACCCAAAATGCCTTGCTCTTTCTTATCCTTGTTTGTTTAATTCTTGAACTACTTAATCAATTCGGCCCATTTTGGCTTGTTTACACTTTGTTCTATTCGGTCCAATGGCAACTAACAATATATTTTGTGGTTTGTAGTTCTTAATTAACATTTGCACTTGATCTTGCTTGGTATATATCGTTTTATATTGAGTATTTTGCATATCTATTTCTTGCCTTGACATGTGTTATTCTAGTCGTTTCATGTCTTTGTTCTTTTCTTTTCAATGATGCCAAGAGGGGGAAGAAATGATATGATTTGAGTCTTTGCGTAAGCTTGCTCCTTGTCAAGACTCGTTATCTCTTAAAGTCTCTCAAGCTATAACTTTGGCTAAGTTGTTATGTTCTTGCGATCAAAGTTGCTATAACTTTGGAGTGTTTTGTTGAGGGGGAACCATACTTAGTCACAATGTTAAGAGGAAATCATAAGAGACTTGTCATCATCAAAAAGGGGGAATTTGTTGGACCAATTTCATAGTTTTGATAATGACATTTGTTTACGTGATAATATGTTTTACTCGATATATCATATGCGTGTAATTGTGTGCTTTAGTCTTATTATAGCTAGCAACAATTATGAGAAGAAAGATCAAAGTTAGGCATAACTTTGATAAAGTCTGTGAGACAAAGTTATAACAACTTCAGGAATAACTTTGGAAGTGAACATGAAAGTTATAGCTAACCATGCATAACTTTAAAGAAAATCGCTTCAAGCAAGATCTACCTCAAATAGCACAAGACTCGAGATGGAGGGTCTTTGTGATCAAAATGAAGAGATGATCCGTATACTGAAGATCTTTGTGAAGATTAGATAGTATAGGTCGTCATTCAGTAACTATTCCATTCGAGAGATTTTATGTTCAAAGTTATAGCTTTAGCCTATGACTTTGAATGATAAATGATTGATGCATGATTTTGGAAATAAAATGTTTTCAAATGTTTTCAAAAGTGAAAGAGTATTTTTTATATTTATCAAAAGTTTTAATAGAGAATATATTTATGAGATTCTATTGGTTAGTAATACAACTTATGGGTTGTCATGCTACCTAGGGTTTCTAATATATTCTATCTCAATTTGTTGTTAACCTAATTAGCCCACCTAGTGTTTGAGCCACCTAGGGTTTCGTGAAACCTAGTGTTTGTGCCACCTAGGGATGCGTGCCTCCTAGGGTTTCGTGAGCTATGGATTTCGGCCTCCATAGGTTGTTTCCTTAGTTTACCTAATGTAGGATTCTACTATATCTTTACAACAATATTTTGATATATAAAGATAAATATATTTCTATAAGATAAACCAAATAATATTTTGAGATAAAGATATTTCTAAAAGATAAGCAAATATTATTTTATGATAAGATAAGTATCTTTATTAAATATTATACTAGGGTTTTAGATCTACTATGATTCTACTACTATAAATACTCATTCACATATTATTTGCAAAACACACGAATTACACTACAATTACACGGCACATCTATTTACTAGTGTTGATTTTCCAAAATCGTTTTAAAGCAAACCTTTGAGCAAATATTTATTATTTTTAGAGTTTGTTTTTCAAAAGAGTCGTGCATCAATTATTATCAATCGCTTGAGTGAAATACGTTATTGGATAATAGTACATCATTATAAGCTTACAATTCTTTAACGGGAATCTGTGTGAGTTATATTGTACTTTCTTATTAGCGTAAGATAGTATAGAGTATTTAGCGATACTCACCTTGAGTTATAATCATAGTGTGGATTATACGAGTGGGTTGGTAATTTTTGTAATCCGTAGAAAGGTACTAAAAATTATTAATCGAGAATAGTGGACGTAGGTTTCAACGTGTGAAACTGAACCACTTCAAAAATCGTGTGCCTCTCTCTTATCTCTTTACTTTTAGTTATTTCGTTACTCGCGCTTACTTTGATTAATTGATTAGTTGTTTTAATTCATAAGATCAAATAATTAATTACATATCATATAAATTGAGAAAGTGGAGCTAGTTTTTAATACTCAATTCACCCCCCCCCCCTCTTTCGTATTCGAACAATAGACTCTACACACATGTATTACAATCTCCCCCCTTTAAAGTGATCCTCGTCCCCGAAGTTCACATAATAGGGAAACGACCAACACCGCTACCAAAACATCATCACATCGATCCTAACTTCTTCCAACATCAACACTTCAACACACAAGCCAACCAAATATTCAATTACAACAACAACCGCAACGCGAACATAACAACATTAAAACAACAAAAGATCAAACATAATTGAAATTAAGCAAAATGTAAGCAAACGAATCCCCCCTTCTTTAAAAGAAGGTTACGTCCCCGTAACGGAACCTATCTCGAAAAGATGACGATGCCACTCCCTCATCGAATCCACGGTTTCCCAAGTAGCTTTCTCGATGTTATGGTTGCATCATAAAAACTTCACCAATCTTATCTCGCCGCCTCGGGTATTTCACACTTTGTGATCAAGGAAATCGTGTGGCACATCTTTGTAGGTGAGAGCTTCATCCACTTTTACAGAATCAGCTAGTAAAACATGAGACGGATTGCTCACGTACTTCATCAGCTGAGACAAATGGAAGACACTATGAACTTTCGCCAACGCCAATGGAAGACTATGATGATAACGCACCTTGCCGACATGAGCAAAAATCTCAAACGAAGCGATATATTGGTCGATCACACAGACATACTGTATGGGACACTCTGTCGAGCAGTGACCGCTTAAAGAGTTTTGGCAATTCATATAGCCTGGTCTTGGGGAGAGCTACTATAGTATTCTTTTTGAGTCAATTCTTTAGACTAAAGACTGTTCGCCCAAGTCGACGCAGTTTCTGATTGACTTTGATCTTTGCCCCAAGCCATTCTGTAAAAGGGGGTGAATGGGCAATCTTTGGGACATGATGAACTGTGAGTGTGCAGAGGTAATAGTGCGATACAATTTGTCCAACCCTTTCAGAGTCATCTAAATCGCAAGGCCACTCGAGGAGTAGTGAACTGGAAATGCGTGGCCACGCTCAGAAGGTATCTATGGTAGATTATTCCGGTCAGATAGCTATTCTCTAGATTAAGGAAACCACTCAAGATATGATCACATGCAAGTACGACCTGAAAGACACCTTGCATTGAGTGGGAAATTATAATAGGAAAAGAGAATTGGTGACACACACTTGCTTCAGACAAGTGGGAGATTGTTGGAATAAGTGTCCATGACAATAGTGCGATCACTTAATTAAACCTCAATAATAAGAATACATAAGGCATGATAAATATTATAGTCAACTCATCCACATTTATCAGTAATGATTGGCTTACTAGAGTTTGACGTTACTGTCGTTTGACGGTGGTGATCAGTTAATCCCTTGAGGTTGCACCGAAAGGACGATTACCTAATCAATAAAGTTAATTAATTGTATATCGATACAGATGAATTAATCCCTTATATTGAACGAGTTTAAATTGTAAGTGAGAATTGTATCTTATTGTAATACGATGAAATAAGATACAATTTAGTAATTAAATCGTTATATTACAAAAAATGATTAATGTTTATGAAACATTTTGAAATAAGCATAATTGGTTAATTATGATTACAACTAGTTGTAGATTATATTAACTAAATATGAGATGACCCATTTTACATTCATATAATTTTATTGCTTAAATTATTAAGTGTAATTTATATGTTATAAGATTATATTTAAACTAGTTGAATAAACATTTATAAGCATAATTGCATGTAACATGTCACATGGCACACATATGACATATGACAAATTACAAAGTTAAAATGGAGTACATTTTAAGTAGGAGGAGCCGGTTTTGGTGGTTGGTGTTAGGGTGATAATTGGTTTGTGGGTAAGAGAAAAAGAGAACGCATGCTTGCCTATTCCCCATGCCAAAACCGGCACCCCCTTCCCTCTTATACATGAAAAAAGTTCTCATTTGAATATATATCATTCTAAGGCTTTACTCCTATAATATTATCACACTACAACTTAGAGAAGTTCAGAGATAAACCAAGTTTATATATTTCTAATATCTTGATAGTATTACTAAGAGTAGTGATATTGATATTAGTCATTTTTGTAAGGATTCCATATATATCATGTAATATATAATATATGTGGATATATAATATATGTGGAGATTTGGGAAAGTGTAGGTGCATCCAAAAGAAGTGTTTCTATACTTGAAAATTAAGGAGATTCATCCCATAAACATTTGAGCTCAAGAATAAGAGTAAGAAAGAGTTCTATCTTGTGCCCATATTTCTTGCCACTTACAATGTGAGGAAATGTTTTCTTCTTATCTTTGTTATTCATGTTTGCATGCACTAGATCTTCCATATATAATTAATAAGTTAATTAGTTCTACATTAGAAAACTCTAATGAAGAGTTTAATGAACCTAACAATTGGTATTAGAGCATAAGGATGTTCCATGCAAATCGTTTATTAGTTTTTTTGAGTTAACAAGTAACTAAAATAAAACTAGAAATTTGTGCTTTTTATATTTGATAATGCACGAAATTTTTGAGCATGTTATACATTCTGGTCCTTAAATGTATTTAGGTCATTTTAGTGATTTATGGAGTATTATTGCTTAATTTAATGATTTATAGTAAAATAAACACATTTTAATGAGTAAAATGAACTTTTATTTACTAAATATAGTTAGAGTTAGAATCTGGCCATCAACTTTTAGTATAGTATGATGTCACATGCATATACTAATTATATTATGTAAAATTTTAGATAAATAGGATTTTATTTGCATGATTTATGATTTTTAATGGTTAAAAATGACATAAACATTGATGATTTGAGAAACAAATAGCTAAAAAACATTTTATGGCATGAGAAAATTATTTTAAGTTTATTTTATATTATACATAGCAGATGTAAAAGTAAAAAATTGATTAGATTAATTTTCATATGCGTTAGGTATTTTATTTGATAAAACCGATAAAGTGCAACTACATTTTTCTCTAAAATGATTCGAACTTTTTTGATCAAAATTTTGTTATGTTGAAGGTCTTGGAAATGTTCCAGAATGTTCAAAATTTTATTTTCTAATTTATGTATTATTGTAATTAAATTTGAAATTATTTCATAATTCTTATGTAAATAAGGGTAAAAACGAGCAATAATGCAAAACCGAGTTCAATTATTGTCAAGAATTTAGTAAAGACTAAATTTTGAGTCCTATAACGATTAGGCTAACTAACTTGGACTTAAATTTGATTTAAGTATTGATTTGTTATTTAAATAGTTATTATCACGCATTTCCGTAAATTCGGGTGATATACGATATAAGTTATATAGGGCAATTTGACACATTAATTTGGCATGTGTAACACACACACACACATATATATATATATATATATATATATATATATATATATATATATATATATATATATATATATATATATATGTTGCATTTTTATTGATGAATGTCATCTTTTAGTTTATATAATTTTGAATTATGTAATTTGTCCTAGTATGGCCTTAGTTTTAATCGATATCACCCGTAATGTAAGGGAATATTGATTCAGTTGTAATTTTATTGTGATCTCTTATCACTTTTATTTTACTAGATTTAATTTTAAAAATGTATAATAGAAAAGTCATGTAATTTTATTATAATATTTGTAATTTCGGAGTTTCCTAAGGACGGTGCCATTTGGGAAGGCGTTCCGATCGAGACGAAGTCCTTGGGAAACGTGTCACTTGAAGTTTAAGGAACGAAGGAGTTGGTTTCCGAATTTTTAATAGATTATTTGATTTTATATTTCAAGGAAGGCCATAGGAAATGTTTTGATGTTGCGTTTTTCTTTATATGTTACATGCATGCCAAATCGCCATAAACAACACATGCATTTCATATCGAGTTAACGACCGTGTCAATTACAATTATGAATAGATCACCAATTTTGTTCACTTAAAGGAGATAGATAATAAATTGACAAGACCTCTATATTTTATTAATTGAGACTTAGCCTTACCAAATAGTAGAAACCATGAATCCCAATTTCATTAGGGGTAGGCTCGGCACACCGAGGTACTTCTTTTTACGTTGGGTAAGTGGGATATTAAATTGTTATTACAAAGAAATATATTTGTTCTCAATGGAAAGATTAGGGTATGTTGGGTCATGTGTTCCAGGTTAAAGATGACAATAAATGTATTTCATCGACCAAGAGGTCTATTTGTGAATCGGTTAAAGAGTTAACCCACCAAATAATATTAATGAAGGTTGTAGAGTCCGTGGCTCACATATACGCTAGTTGATATAGAATTTAGGTATTGGAATCATTTTTATACTTGGGTAGAGGTCATTATATTAATGCACAAAAAGCAAGTTGTGGGGTAAGTGGAGGGCTCCATTCCCCCCCCCCCCCCCTCATTTACGCCCCAACTTGCTCTTTGTGAGGAGGGCTTGACCCATCTTAAGTTTGCGACGGGTCGCCCCATCACAAATGAGAATTTGTGTAATAGGAAAAAAGAAAGCATGGAATCCTTGTTATTAACATGTTATAGCATGTTAATTTATGAGGAAGAGTCATCACTATTATCTATAAGGAACTTCTTTGACACTTCATTTTAGTTTACTATCCCTGTTGGTGTTTATTCAATTTGATAACGAAAATGCTGATGTAATTCAGATTTCAAACATCTTTCATAGCTTTCGTAATTGATGCAGGCTCCTAAAGGTTCAATGATCTTGATACTCAAAGTTTTCCTTCATATTGACTGGTGACTAAACCTTTTGTATCAAAGCTTTTTCCTTCATATTGACAGGTGACCATAACACTCATCTTTCGAAGTGTGCCATTTTTCTCATTTCCTTCATATTAACAGAATGTAGTCTTGACATTTCCTTCATACTCCCTCCTATTCTGAGCAATGTTCCCCCTTTCTATTTTCGTCTATTCACAATACCTTCCTCCTTTCCTTTTTTGGTAAACTTTTATACTTATTTTAATCACATTACCCTACTACAATACCCCACAATACCCATACTTTATCTTATTTTAATCACCTTACCCCACAACAATAATTATTTTAATCACTTCACTCCACAATAATACCCCACAATATATTCCCTCTCTTCAATCACCTTACCCCCACTACATTACTTTTGCTTATTTAATTCAAAACCTTAAAATTTGTGCCAAAATGGAAAGGGGAACAATGCTCAGAATAGGAGGGAGTATTGATTATTGACATGTTCTATATTGAACTAGTTTAGAATGTTGCTTATTTTAAAGTGCTTCCAAAAGGATTTAGTATGGAAATCCAAGTGTCATCTATGTAACTACGTTAATGTATTTTCTCTTCATAAATCATAGATCAAGCATTAACCTTTAATTTTGTTGTCATTGTTACTATTGAACAATTGAACTTCTACTTTAAATTGTTGACGAGAAAATTATTACCTTGTCATTTCTATTCTAGTATTCTACAATAGTTTAGATTGTGTTCAATATTGAAGTTTGTTATTCTAAGTCTTTCCTTTTTCACATTTAGGCAAATGTTATGCAATTGGAGATGAGCGGATCTGGATTTGTAAAGGAGTTGGTGCCACCCAGTATGATAGTCTTTTGGACATATTTTTGTTATATTTAGTTATGTTGTACATTCCTTTCTATTTTTGTTGATAGGTTAATTGTCCATATAAATTTAACACATTATATATGTATGATAGATATTTTCGTAATTGAATTTGAATAATTGGTTGATTGTATTAAGATAATTAATGTTGTTGATCATGGGCCAGACTAATGTCTGGCAACAATATAATAGCGTAATTTTTTTTTTTCAAATAAATAAATAATAGACACGATAAAGTAAAGAAATTGCATCGGTTCTAGGAAGAACTGACGCCAAATAGTTAAATGCATTGGCGCTAAAATAAAATGTCAATTGCATCAGTTCTAACAGCAAATGACGCAAAAAGATAAACAAATTGCATCGGTTCAAAATACAAGTGACGCAAATACTAACTATTTGCGTTGATTGTAATATGTTATTGCGTCAACTCTTAGCCTTAAACCGTTGCAAATAGAGTCTTTTTGCGTCGCTTGTTAAATTACAACTGACGCAAATGTTTAACTTATTGCGTCGGTTTGATAACTGACGCAAGAGCAAATACGACCCCTTGAAATACGTCACACAAAAACCAACGCAAATGACCATCTACAATTGACGCGATAGGGGGTTTTTCCAGTAGTAGGAACACTCGCGTGATTTGAAAGTGAGAACGAAGCTCTCCTTTTAGAAGGAAAACTTCGAAGAGTTTTGGAATAAGTCGAATATGGAAAGAAATCTAGAAAATATTCCGGAAACAGGAAAACACAGCTGGGGCAGAGGCGCAGCACCTGCTACGTTACTTCCTGAGTTGTCTCCTACCATAAACAAAAGATTTCCGCGTTTCTTTTTAGGAATTGCGATAGATCTCGAATACTGTTTAATAAAATACGGATATATTTTACCAAAAAGGATAAGTTTTGAAATAATAAAATACTTGAAATATTTTCGAGCGTTCAGACTCAGTTTTGAAAGACGGTTATCAGAAAATGAAGCTGTTTTGACCCGGACTCCAAATAAACTCTAATGACTGTCAAAACAACCGTACCGGCGCGTAGATGACGACCAAGGGGTAGACACAACTTTTTTAGCTATCACTTGACAACGAACTTATGAACTGTCATACAACATTTCGCTGTAACAAACATGCGGCCCAATCATCACTGGGTGGTTGGCGGAAAGTGTAGAAACGAGGTATCTACACTCATAAATTTGACAAGCGATATTTCATTTCTAACTAATAATGAGGAAAATATTAAGCATATGAATGTCTTAACTATTACGACAAAACAAAATTATTGAAAACATATCCCAAATATGGCGCACTCTTTTTATCTAAGCATCATAAATTGTGCTGTGACAACCCTCGAAAATGCGGAAATAAAACATAACAAACATGTGATTTATATAGCGGAAAATACGGTGTTGTTAAAACTTTTTACATGCTAAGATAAAAATACGAGGATTGTCAAATAATTACAAACCAAAATAGAATATATACTACAAAAAGACGAAGTCTCTCAAAATGTTATTAAATATCAAAGTTATTAGCAAACTAGCTAATAAACGTCTAGAGGTGATTCATCCAGGCCAACGCCCGCTAGCTCACACCCGAACCCAAAATACAACAAGCAAAATCCATCCAAGCAAGCAACCTGTTCATCCATGAAAAACATGAACGCCACAGTCAGTGGGGAGTAACTCTGGGTTCTCCCTGCCATATCACAATAAACATACTTAAACGATAATACGAAAGTAGAAGCATGCATATATAAATATACATGTGAAATACGAGAAGGATAAATTGGCTATTCAATATATAAGAATATCGATACATGAAGTACAAAACCGTAACCATCATATTATAGATAGACTCGGGGAAGACACTCTTAGGCAACCATACACTCACTAGGGCTTGCATCTCACCGTTAGCGGCATAAGTTTGATAAGATTGAGACTCGACAAACAAACCATGCCAAGTCATCCAAAGATCACAAATAATCAATCATATAATCATCCATCCAAACGTACGAATACGTTGACAACATCTCTCACGGTAAATGACACGCACTAGCACCGTGTACATGTCAAGTATGATTAAAATCGCATCCACGGGATAAACATTTCCCTGAACGCAAACACGATTCAAACATTTCGTATATGTAGACTAATTTCCTCCTGGTAGAACGACGATCATAATACGGTCCTAGTGTAAACCTGGTCAGACTCTCGGAATCACATTTTCCGATTCGACATGCGATAAACATTTCGCATCCAAGACTCGGTCAATCATAGACGCCGAGTACCCCAAATTCGTTCAACCTTCACGAAAGAGGCGTAAAAGAGCACAAACATCATAACAAGCGATACGCTACATGCAATGACACCACCTCGCAAGTATACAACATTTGACGGCCGGGTCGATCAACGCAAAGCGTTCGCTTCCCAACAACGTCGTTATATGCCCACTAACACATGCAATTAAGCAGTAAGGATACACTCCTCGTTCCCACATTCCAGCCTTACAAACGAAGAGGTAGCCGGGGGAATGAGAGTACAAAGCACATAACAATAGTGCTCAAACCATAACATGTGTAAAACCGACTCAAAGTGGGATATGTGAAAAACCGTCACAAAACATGCGATACAAGCGAATGGATTATCATATATTCGAAACATTAATATTTAAAGTCATTACGTAAATTTATACGATAAACGAACCATCGGAAACATTATAAATGAAAACATAAGAAAGGAAAGTAAATAGAATTCCAGCTTGTGCCAGCCGGTTAAGGGGACCGGCTGCCGGCTACCCGGCTAGCACCAATATCAACTTGAAAAACAATTGAATAAGCAGCGTGTCCCAGCCGGTCAAAGGGACCGGCTGCCGGCTACCCGGCTGGGACCAATATTACTTGAGAAAAACGAAGACATATTAAGGTGTGTCTCAGCCGGTCAGCCGACCGGCTGGCGGTCGGCCGTCTGAGACATAATTCATGCTCAAAATATTACGTAACACAAATAATATACAACCACTCCCAAGTCGGTCAGCTGACCGGCTGTCGGTCAACTGACCGGCTGTCGGTCAACTGACCGGCTGTCGGTCAACTGACCGGCTGTCGGTCAACTGACCGGCTGTCAGTCAACTGGCCGGCTGGGGTCAATTATGCACGAAAATACCAATTTTCACTAAGGCTCAACATACAACAATCAACATTTAACATCACAAATCATAAATTCTCATTATCAATTATTAACTAACAACAACTATCATCAACAACACAATTCCTATGATTACTAATCCTAAATACGATTACTAACATAGAAAACACGTTAAAACACGTAAAGATATCGAGTAACCCTTCACTGTTACTTTTTTGCGTCTTCAATCCTCGTCGAGGTCCTCCACTAAGTAGTAGTCTTTGTCGAGATCTTGAAGGTCACCACCTACAAATAGATAATAAAAGATGAATATAATTCACCTTTGAGAAAGACGGATAAATTGAAAAGCGAGAAAGACGGTAATTTTATTACCAAATAAGATACAGGACGATGAGAGGGAAAGAATAAGACGAACTTTAGTGAATTTGAGCGAGAAATGAAGGAGTAGTGACGATAATAAGTTTGATCAAATATGGAGGTTAGGGTTTTGGGTGGTTACTTGGTGAGGAAGAAGAAGATGTTGAATATGAGGGAGTTTAGGGTTAAGGGAAGTATGAAGGAGTAAGTGAAAAAATCATGAGAAAAGCCCATAACGTCTTAAGACGTAACTTACTCGAAATCTCGTGTAAAGTCCAAAAACGAACTCGGAAATTCTAAACTAGACACGGGAAATTTAATTCTAGACTAAAACTAAAATTCGCTGAAAAGTATCCGCATGATATTTTTCATATAAAAATAGGGTACATTTACGGGTGTTACATGTGCTCCCACTCCAGGCTCTTTGATCATCTTATTATTTAATCATTCTTCTAATCATACCATCATTAACCATATTAACCAAAATAGAGTAAGGGCTTACGTTTCTAGCTACTCTAGAGCTCCAACAACTTAGTGTCTAATGATTATACCACATATATCATCCAATATGTTGAAGGAATAATAACTGCCAATTTGGTACTATAACAAGCTATGTACATCTAACAAGTATAGCTTACTAGATTACAAGACTAATTATTTAGTTGTATAATCAACGCAAAAGTGCGTATAAGTGAACTTAGATCACTGCATAAGACATCCAAATTTACAAAGTTTAAGTTAGCATATAAAATTACACACTACACTAGAAAATTAGACTAACAACAATCTCTCCGGTAACGGCGCCAAAATTTGATACGTGTCGTTTGCGCATACAAACTAATAATTTATAATACCTATCTTAACCTCGAAAATATAAATATAGAAAAAGGATAAGTAGAGTGATCCCACGGAGAGAGTAGAAAAAAAATTAATTAACTACCTAGTAATATTTATTAACTAACTTACATATATACGGTTATTTACGGCTATTAACATATTTACGATAAGGGGGGTTTCATTGGTGATTTTAAATGAACTAACAAACTAAATACGAATGTGTAATGTTTAGAAGCGACGTCAAATTCCCCATTAAGCTCATATTCATTTGGTAATTTTAGAATGTCAACCGATTATTTGTTATGTCAAATATCTATTTATAGATTAACTGCGGAATTTAAGATAACAAGAACTCCCTATCTTCTCTTAGATTACAACCGACCTGAACTAAGCCTATACCGATTCTAGACTAACCGACCAATGTAAGTTTGTCCCACCCTACTAAAGACCGGATTAGAAGCATTATTGAACCAAGAAGACATCATTAACCCAATTAACCTTTTAAGTGTCGTCACCACCTAAATAATTAACTGACTAAATTTTACTCCTACCCTAAACTAACCCCTATTCGCAGAGATTAATTAAAGCTAGTTACTACTCGTATTATATGACTCGAACTAAGCCATAATCACATACATAAAAGAAGTATACAATTCCAATCATAATAAGATAACAAATTAATAACTGAACTCGCAACTTAAAATTAAGACGAGAAAAATGTTGGATACAATAACTAAAAAGATTAACAATTAAACAATCAACGGTTTAATACTAAAATTAGTCAACGAATTCAACCATACGATAGATACAAAGAGAAGTAAGAAACCCTTATATTATTGCCCGGAATCTGTAGCACGACCATCGAATTTTGCACCTCCGATCGAACTCAAAGCCACCCATACTCGGACGTGTACTAAGACTACGTCCGAGAGCTACTCTTCTTCAACTTATGACCCAAACTGATCGAACCGTCACTCATTTCGCTCATCTTTCTCTATTAAAGAGATTGATTTTGTGATTAAAATATGGGAAGGGATTGAATTTGAGACGGAGTTAGAGTTCCATCTCTGTGCGTCTTTATCAGTTGCTTCTCGTTTTCCTTGTGGCTGTTGATTGCTCTTCCGTGGCAATTGAAGAAAATAATCCCTATGCATGCATCATCATTTCTTATTGGGCTGCCACTTCTATTGTTTTTGTCCACTTGCCCATTCTCTCTGTTTATAATTCTCTTGATTTCTACATAAACTCCATCTTGTTTCGGACCATTTTAGTACATTACTCTTAGCCCGATCATATTTCCTTGGCCCATTACCTATTCATCCAAAACAATTAAAACAGTAATTTAGTGATAAAAATCACGGAATTAACAAATGTGTAACAAGTACTTCAATAATGCGACGGACGACCATAAAAATATATAAATAAGGGGTACAAATATAAATAAATATCGTCTTATCAAAAGCTATAACTTAGGTGATGATTATAGTTTTGTTTAATTCTAACTATAGTGATGGACATTTTATAACAACATGAATCAAAGAAAAAAAGCTAATTATAATAACAAAACTATATAAAGTAAAGGATAAGATTAGAAATTACCAAATGGATTTAGGCAAAGTAAGTAGATAAGAAAAGAAAAGTGGAATACTAGAACAAAAATTAATGTATTACTAAAATGGAAACTAACCGAAGATGTCTTAGTATAGTGATTAAGACGGAGGTATTGTGGACAATAGGTCTCATGTTCGAATCCCCCCTCCCCTCTATTGTAATGCGACAAAGTGCGCTCTTCGTTAGACCATACAAAAACCTAAAATAGAAACTAAGAACAAAATATAAAAACTAAGCTAATGTTTTGTGGTTTTGTGTTGAAAAGAGAAGATGATCATGTGTTTGATGATGAAAATGAGGTGTTGCAACCCTTCTTTTATAGTTGTATAATAAGGATGTCGGATCATAAATCTCCGTCAATATAGCCATCAATATAACAATAAAGATCAAGCAACGAAATCTACACCCGAGTAGAATAGCACGTCCCCGATCAGATTTGGGTGTCCCCGGTCAGGGATGTATGTTTCTAGGTGTCCCTTTGAATTCCTCCAAAAATGTCTTCCTTTTACATCCTCATATCCTAAACCCGATAGGGAATGTGTTCTCCTATCTTTAAGAGCTTCTTTGATTGCTTCACTTTGACTTTCATTGACTTCCATGTCCCCTAAGGTAAGTGAGTTGCGGTTAGGGGATGCGAAATCTTTTCATTTTGGGCCTTTGTTTAGTCAATTCCTTCTTCAAGAATGCCCATGCTATCACCACACTATCAACTTGACCAATATTTGCTTCTCATAGTTCCGAGTGTTGAGATGAGTGCCAAAAAGTAAGAAAAGCCGCAGAAACCGCATTATTTCCTATAAAACAAGACAAGGCACACAAAGCAACTACAACACGGGATTAGCTCATGATATCACTATAAATAGTGGAAATAACATGTAAAACCGAGCCAAATAAGGGGATAGAATCACACAAATATTACACTTATCATTCACTCTAGCTTAATTTACCTTACAAAACTCTCAAAATTGTTAATTTTCCTTAATCAAGTCTTATTTATTGGTTAATCTTTCTTATATTTGGGTTATTTGAAAATTGGGAGAAACCATTCTTCATATATCCTTGGGTTTCTTATAAATCATCGCCTACGCTTGCTAATTAGTTGGTATAATTGTTAATCTCTCTTAATCGTTTGTTAATCTTTTGTTAATCACTTTCATTAATCATCATGTTTACCTTATCTTTTGTTATTGTTGATATTATTTCTATATTTTTTCTTTCTGGTAAATGGTAAGCTTACAATAATAAGAAAACCAAATCATACAATGTTTACACACACTAGCTAACAAAACTTATACATTTTAACTACATAAAAACACCGCCAAAAATAAAGGATCTAGTTATTCCTAGCCCACCAGATAAAATAAAGGATCTAGTTATTCCTCGATACTAAATTCAGATTGGATGAGCAAACCTTCAAAGCGACAGTTATTCCTTGCCCACTAGATAAAATATATTAATGCAAGGATGTGAACGACAACCTTGATCTTTATACTAGGGAAACTGAAATTTCTTCTCGTCCACCAGTCAGTTATGTTCTGCTCAGGCAGTTGGCATCCCAGATACATGGACAAAAGGTAAAGGCACTTCTGGTTGTAGATGCATAAAAAGAACAGACGGGCATGTGACTCTGAAGCTACCTCACATAGCAAACAAGTATCAACATTAGTAACTCCCATCTTCTTCAGCCCGATCTCCTGTGAGTAATCTCCTATGCTGAACCAGTCATCCAATGAAGCAATGTCTAGAGATAGATCCCTTGATCCAGACAAATTTATTCCAACCTACACTCACAAAAGGAAGACATAACCATTCCTGACTAAGTATGGCGGATCCACAGTTAACCACTAGTCCGCCACATACCTAACTAACATAATATCCCTGATCTTACATAGCTTCCTCCGAGCCCAACTACCACTATGATTAGGAGAATAAGGTTTCCAGTCTCCATCTTTGATATAAACAGTAGGGACCCATCTTACCCAAAGGTGATCTTTCTTTTGAGCCAGCCACCAAATGTACTTGCCCTGAGTTGCTTTGTTCCATTTCATCAGAGCTTTTATCCGTAACCCACCATTCTTCTTCCCTAGACATATATGTTGCCAATACACCAATGTAGTACCATGATCATTGTCTAGTCATGTCCAAAGGAAATTCTTGCAAATACTCACAATTTGTTTAAGAACAGCATTGGGCAGGATAAATCCGTGCCTAATAAGTATGAAGATTTCACAGCACAACTTTGATAAGTACCAACCTACCAGCATAACTAAGCTTTCTACTACCAATGTCACGCACCCCACTCACCATATTATCTAAAAGTCCTAAAAATTCAAGACAGATAGCTTTCTAGAAAATATAGGGATCCAAAGGTATTTAAGAGTCAATGAACCATGTGTCATTCTAGTAATCTTAATTAACTCATTTAGAATATTCCTAGGCACTCCATTATTGTAAATACTAGACTTCCCGCGATTCATTTTTAATTAAAAGCTCTAGAGAAATATTTAAAAGCTCGGAGCAACCCAACAATAGATTATATATGCACTCGACAGAAAAGTAACAGATCATCTGCAAAACCTATGAAATTTAGTTTAATCCATGATATCTGAAGTTAACATAATATTTGATTTTCCCATGTCAAGTGCTGAGATACTTCATACATATTACAAACAAATAAGGGGACAGGGGATCTCCTTGCCTCAACCCTATTCTTTCTTTGAAGAACCCAAAGGATTCTTCAATTAAGTGAAAGAGAATAAGTGGGAGAAGAAATGTACTCAACAATCAGCTTTGAGAAGAAATGAGGAATGTTTAAAGCATTTAACACGCTTTGAGAAGAAATGAGGAATGTTTAAAGTATTTAACAAGCTATCCACAAAGGACCATTTAATAGAATCGTAGGCCTTCTGCATATCAATCTTCATGATAACCCTAGGGGAGCATGCCTTTCTATTGTATAATTTGACTAAATCCTGGGATATCAAGATATTTCCAACTATATATATACCCTTAATGAAAGCACTTTGAGAAGGACTAATAATATCTGAAAGGATAACAATGATCCTTTTACACATTATCTTGCTAATGCATTTGTAAATAATATTGCAACAAGAAATAGGCCTAAAATGAGTAACATCTTTAGGTAACTCAACTTTAGGAACTAGAGTTATAATAGTAAAATTTACCAGCTTGAGGAACTTTCCATTCACAAAGAAATTCTTGACAACCTTAGTAAAACCGGTACCTGTAATATCGCAAGTATCCTTATAAAACTAACTACTAAACCCATTAAGGCCAAAAACTTTGTTGCCGCTTATATCAAACATAGCATCCATAAGTTCCTTATCATTAATCTTAGCCAAAAGGATCAAGTGATGGTCCTCATTCAACAGCTGCCCAGCAGACACATCAACTTGGAAAATAGGGTCAACACTCTTATTACTCCCTAATAAACCCTCATAATTGCTAAAGAAAGCTTGTTGGAAATCCTTTTTGTCAGTTAATAATTTTTCAACACAATCCCCGTGCTGAACCAGTCATCCTAATCTACATGATTAGTGAGTAATGTATTAACTAGGGATAATGGATGATTATGGGGGATATTAGGGGTACGTTGGTTGCATGTTTAATCTATCTTAAAGCTTAATTGTTGAGTTTTTTTTCAATTGATGCAATCTTAATGGTTGTTGAAATGTGTGAACCATCATTTACATGTTTTATTACTTGTTACCTATAAGATCAAGAGCCTTAGAAGTATGAGAATTTGCATAATGTTGGTGTGAATGTTAGGTGTACGCTAGAGCTAGCTTATTGGACCTAGGTAGAGGCGTAAGATGAAGAGCCTCGTCCCATAGTCCGACTTGACCCCTCAAACTACCCTAATATAGTATCATATGCCCTATAATTTACCCCGTATGAACCCATGATCCCTAGTTTTCCTTTTTCCTTGACTACTATTTGCTTGCTGTTTAGTTTACTTATCATTTTAGTTTAGCATACACCTTACTTAAACCCAAATTGTGACACCCTTGCACTTGAGACTTAGCTAGACTCTTATATCGCATATCTAACCATCTCCGTGGACCGAACTAGACGTACTTACTATACTAGGTTGAGTATTATAATTTTGTTTGACGCGTGTGATGACGACACGTCCGCCGGGATCTCACCAAACTCAATCGAGTAACCTTACTCGATCGAGTGGCCCAACCGAGTGACAACCCTAAAATATTCTATTAGTATATTATTTATATAGAGCGGTTACGGGAGACCAGCTCCATGAATATGTGGGTCGCTCCATATGGCTCATGTTAAGGTGGATCATGCAGGTGGTGATGACCTAGGTTAGGGGTGACCTGTTGGGGTAGGGACAGTTATGTCTAAGACATTACCTGGACACGACGGTGTGCTTGTTTATGGCACATCAATTAGTGGTTTGCAATGTGTTTGTTGATGGCAGTGGATATGTGTATATTGATTGTCAATCTAGCACAATGCATGTTGATTATGTATATGTGCGTGGACTGACTCTTGAGTGTTTTTAAAATCTACCATGATCCATTCCATATTTCCGGCAAATGGTGAGTACTTGATTAGCTGGTGTGTTGATGATGGTACTTATGTTGGGATTATATGTACGGGCATGATTGCGTTTCACTTCTCGAGTCTTGGGTATTTGGGGGTTTTAACTTTGAGCTCTGGTAAGTGGATATTTGTATGATTTTAACCCCCAATTTAGCTCGGTTTTGTATGTCATTTGTGCTTTGTTAAGCCACTTTACGAGCTAATATCGTCTTCTAGGCGAATTCCTATGTTCTAACCTGTTTTGTAGGGAAAGTGACGTTTCTACGCCCTTTTTCTATACTCTCGAGCATTTGCCTAGAACCCGACGATTTGAAGAAGCAAGCTTGACCAAGTGAAAGGCATTTCAAGAAGGTTCACTAATTCAAAAGAGAGAAGAAGCAAAGACAGTTTCGTAGTTGTCGGAAGATCAATCATTTAGGCGGAAGAATTCATCGCTTTACATCAAACCCTATCAACAAACCCAACTCAAGAGGTCAAGGGGGATGATGGAAGTCAAGTCAAAGCAAAAGAAGATGAAACGTCAGTCAAAGGACCTGGAATGCAACTTATTCGATCGGGTAAGTGGTGTACCCGATCGGGTAAGTGTGCTGCTTCGAGAAAACGGCTTCAACTTCCTATTTTTGTCCAATGTGTTTAATGCTCAACCTCTTCTCCACGAAACCCTAATACTATATATAGATGCTCCAGCCCCTCTTCTCAAATCATCCATCTTACAATCCTCTTCTCTTCTCTTCTTACATTTCTCCTTAGATTAGGAGGGGGGGAACTAGCCTCCCTTCTCTCATTTTCTTCTTCTTTAGTTTTTAGTTCTTAGTTTATTTCTGTACATTTCATATCAAAACATTAGCTTAGATCAATAAGAATTTCATCCTTGTAATCTCCTTTGTTGGGTATAAGAGTTGTAATTCAAGGTACGATTATTCTTTGCAAGGGATTTCTATTATTGTTATCACTTTCGTTGTTGATCGTCAACTAGGTACTTCTATTCTATCCTTTGTTTAATGTCTTTTCTGTTTTCTATTTGATTGTTATCCTCTTTACATATTGTCTTAGATTCATTTTCATGTTGTTATAATCGTAATTTCATTTCTTAGATTGTCAATTAGCGTCGTTATTATCGCCTTATAAAGAGTCTTAAAGATTATTATCAAAACCAACTAAATATGTCTATCCTAGTTTTCATTGTTAATATCATCTTAAACATAATCATGAGTGAGTAGTCACCCTTCTAGGGTGTGGGGTAGTCATGTTAGATTGATTAAAAGATGTTAATTGGATAAAAGAAATTGTGCCTTTAAAACGTTGTGTCTATGCATGTTTGGATCGTAACGATAGTTAACGACTTCTGGCCGGAAATTATTGACTAAAATGGAATTCTTTTCGAAGTAGAGATACGTGAATTGAATAGACAAAGCATGACATGGTAGATTAAGACCTAGTAAATCGCCCAAAAGCCTGCTAGACCATCTTATCTATGATTGTAATGAACACATCATTCTTACGAACTCACAATGAATTATTTGCATATCCTAAATCCAATTTCATCAATACGTCAATCTACATGTGTGAACCTACTTCCCTAGATGCTTTTCATCACTTGCTTTATTGTTTTCATTTGTTTTTATTTTGTTTTTATTTATGCTTTATATTAGTTTTGTTGGAGTAGGTGTCCTCCACAATAGTGCGCCACATAATAAATCTTATTATGGAATATAATTGGGATAATTATTGACTACATATATGATTAGTCAGTTGATTAACGTAAATCAATAACGGTTGGCTGACTAGAGTTTGACGTTATTGTCGTATGACGGCGGTGATCAACTGATCCCCTTCGGTCACACCTAAAGGATGAAATCCAAATAGTAACTAATTATTTGTATACGATACAGTTAATTAGTACATTACATATATTCGATATGTACGAGAGTTAATTGTTAGAAATTGAGTTAAGAACTCAAATTCGATTAAGTTTATTTTTCAATTATGCGATAATTGACTAATAAATTTATATCTTATTTTAATACAATTAAATAAGATTTAACTTAGTAATTAATCGTTAAATTACTAAATTAGTTGAGGTTTTGAGATAGAGGTAATTAGTTAATTATATTTACAAGGAGTTGTAAAATAAATTAACTAAGCATTGTGGGACCCATATATATTGATATAATGGTAAAATATTACTTAAAATGTTAAGTACATATTATTTATTTAATTGAGTCATATAATTGTTATATGATCAAATTAACACTTAATTATACAAGATAATTAACCATATGATCAATAAGTATTTGTGAGAAAAATATCAAAAATCAAAATGGACCTAACTAGGCCAAAATGGCCGGTTGGATTGTAGTTGGAAGGGTGATGATTTTTGTTCTTGTTTTTACTCTTTAGTTACTTATTAAAAGTGACATAACAAGTTGAAAACAATCATCACTTATACTACAACACTCCACTCAAATGCATGTGATCAAATTGAACAAAATAAGAGTCCTTTATGGACTAATATCATCCGGCCAAAGTGGCCTTATAATGAACAATGGTTGTTCATTTTTTGATCACTTCATTTTGTGCAATTGTCATACTTCTTTCTAAAATCCTTCTTCTCACTAAAACTCTCATATACTAATATTTACTAAGTATTACTAGTGTAGTAATATAGTCATAATATTAGTAGTATTATATCGATCTTATTATCTAGTTAATAATAACGGTAGATTATTGG
>JAIUZE010015282.1:0-23497 GCA_022085475.1 Heliosperma pusillum
TCCAGCCCGCTCCACATTTAGTTCAAAAAAAAAAAAAAACTAACTAGTCTACTGGCCCGGCCCGGCCCGGCCCGGCCCGGAATAAACCCGCCAACCCCACCCCCACGGGCCAGGCCCGGGTCAACACTCAAAGAGCCCGGCCCGGCCCGGCCCGCCCTCCCCAACGGGCCTGGCCCGGGTCAGACCAGGTGAACCCGGCCCGCCACCGGGTCAGCCCGGCCCGGCCCGAACCCGGCCCGGTGCCATGACTACGTAGAAAACAATTTCACGTAGCAATACACACCACTAATTGTAGTTGTGCGTGAGCTATGTGATACGCGTGAGGTTTGAACCTTAGTCATCTTCTCCGTCTTTTTCTCACATTAGCTTAGTTCGTCTTCGACACAAATTCAAGGCACAAATTCCTAACAATCTCCACCTTGACTTGAATTATCCAAAAACGAACCCAAACACGAAGAACCAAAATCAGCTTCAAAAGAGTAGATTCTCAAGTCACTACTTGCCCCAGTAGTCTCCACTTTGACTTGAACAGAACCCACAAAAATGGACAAACGAGCCAAGTGTGCAACAAACGTGACCAATTATACAAAGTACCAAATGTAGCAAGCTGCGACTACCAAACGTACTAAGTACCCAACTTATCTTCATACCAACAATGATGGCCAAACGTAGCACACTCCGAAGAGAATAACAGCTACCAAATGCCAACACAAATATATGAGATACCCAATGTCACTAATGATGGAATAACGGTGTACCAAAACAACACACACAAGATTCCAAACAAATCTCCTCCAAAACAGAATCATGGCCAATGTACCGTTGTACCAAATTGCCCAAAAGAACACCAACGCCACGAACAAAACAGATGTTTCACTTGAGTATACTAGGTGTCATGACCACCACAAATATGCCTACACCAAGGCAACAAAACTCCAGTCGAAACCAAAACAACATTCTAATTGAGCACAAATTACCTCCATCATCAAAGGTACAAATAGTTAGATTAACAAGTCCAACCCAAAAGCTCCATAGAACAAACTCCCGTCGAAGTTTCAGATGACCCCTTTCGAGATCCAAACAGTTCTTTTTCAAGAACCCAACAGAGATTGACTCGGACAGTCACATTTAACAAACGACTTCCAAACCATTCGACCACTATACAAGTCACTCACAAGTAGACTTATATCTGCCATGTTCCAGCAAATGAGCTCTCACACTAGAACACCATAGACTCCACCTTGAGTCTATAACCATCCAATATACCCTGGACTGGGTCTGCCATCCAATAAGCCCTGGACTAGGCATGCGTCCATTTAACCCTGGACTGGGCTGCTCAAGGCTCCACCTTGAGCACAAATTTCCCCACTAAGGAGAAAAAACAAATGTTGGTAGCTTGTCTTGAAGGATTCATTAGCTTGATCAGTGCAGAAGTAAACTCCACCTTACTGCCAACACTACCTTCCTTACACAAACTCACCAAACCCAAAAGCATGTCAACTTTCAAAATATTCGCTCCCAAAATCTTTTCACCCATAATTCAACAAATCCAAATTAACGCCCTAAAAGACAATGCGGAAGCAGAAGAGACCCAAGTTTGAACCTTGGGCTCTGAAATTTAGGAAACTTAGTTTGTTTATTATTATTTATTTCCTAATTCGATTAGTCTTAGTTAAGGTAGCTTACTATATAAATACTACCTTAATCTAGCTATTCTTCAAGGAGAAAATTATAAGGCAAACACATTGAGAGTTTTAAGAGGCAGATCTAGAAAAACTCCATGCTCATCTTTTGTAATTTGTAATTCTCCCGACATAGTGAAATATTTTCTCTCGCCCTTGTGGACGTAGCTATCACATTGATAGTGAACCACGTAAATCTTGTGACTTTTATTTATTGCATCTACTCCAAAACGCTTCCGCGAACAACAACAACTATGAATATATAATTAAAATATAAAAAATACTCCCTTCTATCCAATTCAATGTACCGTGAATTCGGCCACAAGTTTTAAGAAAAACTAGTCTTAAACCCGTGCAAATTACACGGGTGTATTATTTAAATCATTGTTGTTGTCAAGGGTGTAAAAATTTTGTTAAGTTTGGAAATATTTTCGTTGGCAATGACATATAGTTAAAGATAAAAACGTAATGTATCAAATATCAAGACTAATTGATTAATGCAAGAAAGTGTTTTTTTTTTCAATGTACGTCTTGCTAAGCACAAATTCTCATTTAAGACGGAGTGACCTGTCTTAAGCATAAGACGAATCAAGCTCCCCTGACAAAGGGTAAGTGGGGGTGCAAGTGAGAGCCAAATGGAGCCAGCACTTGTCCCCCCACCTGCTCTTTGTGAGAGGGGCTTGACCGTCTTACGCTTGCCAAGAGGCTTAGCTTATTCATTCGAAAGAAGAGCCCTTCTCAGTGAAATGTCATTAATAATGTAAAAAAGCTTGTCAAATAATGTAATTTTTATATACTAATAACCCAAAACCTAATATATGTTAAAATATGTGACATGTCCTCGTCCCTCGACTCCTTATATTATTGTAACTTCAGTTGTGAATTTGACCTAAATTTATGTAAATCGTACTAACTTGACTCACTTGTATTTTAAATTAACCCTACTAAATAAACAGTTCAACTGCACCTACTTTAGTTGTTATGTTTATTGTTATTTATGAAAAACATTTATCTTTTTCTCATATAATAATTCATTATGTTATTTTATCTCGTTTATTTTCTACATAAATCATGTATTTTTATTTTTGTATTTTGTTATTTAAGTTATTTATATGTTTACATGTTTTTCTTGTGCATTTTTATATAAATAGATTTACTTGGACTTATAACCCGTGATATATAATTTTATTAATAAAAACACACAAATAGTTTATGAAAACCTCTTATAGTTAACTAACCCCTTAGCCATAAGTACGAATATATAATATTTCTATTTATTTGACTTTTAAATTATTTTCATAACGTATATATTTCTAAAGTTTTGTCAACATTATAAAGTATTACGTTCTAAACACATTGTCGTTCAAGTAAAAAAAACTGTGATTAAATTATTTTATCATTTTAATTTTAAATGTTAATAAAATTAAACAATATAGAGCTAATATATATCTTAACATCCCATAAATAACTCAATAGTCAATACCGAATACCTCTTCCAACCCACTTCTTCCAACTCTTTACATAAAAGAGCAACACTTAGCTTAATCCTAGCCCTAAAACTATTACGCCACTTTTCCCTCCTTTGCTCTTCTTTGCGAGAAAAAGGATTATACATCTGAGATACTACCTAACTTAATATGAATTTGAGTTTTTGTATATTTTTTTCGAGTTTTTTTAAATTTATAAGTTACACTTTAAATCTTATATATAATATTTTTTGAGTTCTCTTGTAATTTCTTGAGCTTAATGTTCAAATGAATGAACACAAAAACTTTATAGTAAAACTCATTATTTTACAAAACTCGAAAACTTTATTAAAATACTCAAAAACTACACTATATGTGGTACTACATCAGATGTATAGTCCACTTATTGCTTCTTTGCTCCTAATTTCCTAAAAACTTTAGGCGGCTGGTAAACATCGACGACGTTTTAGGAAACATCGACGACGTTTTCATTAAGAAAGACGAAATTGCCCTTATTCAATTATACTCTCTATCTCTCTTATCTCTCTCTTCTTTAATTCTCCTAAAATCAAAACAACTAAATTGAACTTAAAAAATTAAAATCTTACAAGAACAACAATTTGACTAAATCCAACAACAACAATTTTCCTAAATCGATTATCATGGCGGACGAACACTCTTCGGTATGTTCACATATTAATCAAGTTTTACGTTTGTCAATTTTTTTTCCCGGAATCCGTTAATTGTTTGTTTATATTTATCTAACTTAATTGATTTACGTAACGTCTTAGTATTCAATTGCGGTTTTTTCAAAAATAATTAGGATCATCTCACCATAGTCAGATGAAGAACTGGATGTCATGGACCATGGCCAGACCTCCATTTCACACGTCTTACCATGGTGGGACGTGTGAAATGGATGTCTGGCCATGGTCCATGACATTCAGTTCTTCATCTGACCATGGTGAGATGATATCGTTTTTTTATAATCATGATTAATAACATTTTCCGTATGTAGATCATGATTTACTAATATATATTAATTATTTAATGTCTAATTAGCGCCGTATTTGCATTGAACAGGACTCGTTTGAGGAATTTGGGAATAATAACACCGATTACAATCCGTTTTTTGATACGACGTTAGGTTTTGTTACCCGCGATGATGCCTTTAATTGGGCGAGTAGGATTGCAATGGATCATGGTTTTGCTTTGGTTAAAGCAAATAATGGGTCAAAAAACAGAAGAAAAGACGGGTTGTTGGCATCTTACTTTAGATGTTCAAGGCATGGTAGACCTCCTACAATTGATGATCCTGAGAAGCATCGTAGGTCGAATAAGTGTGGATGCACTTTCCGTATCCGAGCCGTGCAGAACTACCCTCGGCAAGGTGACGATAGCGGTGCAGTTTGGAACATAATCACCGCCGAGGGTAAAGGGTTTCACAATCACGAGGAAGTGGTTTACAAGGATGGTGATCGTCATTTTGCGGCTTTGGATGACGAGGAGAAAGCGTATGTGAGGCAACAGGTTAAGGCCGGTGTGCTTCCAAAAGACATAAAGAACGCTCTTCACCAAAGAACGCCGGCTAAACCTCAACCGTCAAATAATCAGATATATAACGAGACGAAGAAACTGAGGCGGGAATTTAGGGGTGGAAGGAACACGGCACAACAAATG
Organism: Heliosperma pusillum; assembly: GCA_022085475.1. Taxonomy (NCBI): domain Eukaryota; kingdom Viridiplantae; phylum Streptophyta; class Magnoliopsida; order Caryophyllales; family Caryophyllaceae; genus Heliosperma; species Heliosperma pusillum. Next base: position 4,829 of record JAIUZE010015282.1, read on the forward strand.
TTTGCTCTTGCGGTTGAAGCACATTATTTGCTGTGGCATGAGAGTGATCCCGAGACACGACAGATCTCTCATATATTCATGGCACATCCCGTAGCCGTGCAGCTTTTCCGAGCCTATCATTATGTTGTGCTCATTGATTCTACTTACAAGACAAACACCTACAAGAATCCACTGGTTGAGATTGTCGGTGTTACCCCGACCGGGAATTCGTTCCTAATTGGTTGTGCACTTGTTTCTACGGAGTCCGAGGATTCCTACACGTGGATTTTGAGGCGGTTGTCGGACATTCTTGCACCTGTCTTTGTTTCTTCTACCGTCTTCGTCACCGACCGGGAGTTGGGTTTGATCGCCGCTCTTAGGGAGGTGTTTCCCGGTTCTAGTCATTTCTTGTGTCGGTGGCACGTGAACCGCGCCATCAATGCCAAAACCCTGAACATCTACAAGACCGAGTGGTATAGAGATCTTGTTTACTATAATCCAGAAGCGGGTTGGGTACGGGTTATTGATGCATTGACCGTGGAAGAGTTTGAAAAAGCATGGGAGTGTTTTCGTGTCAAGTGGAATCCCTTAGGAACTATGTTTTGAGCACTTGGGCGATGCACAAGGAGAAGTTTGTGCGATGTTATACAAACGATGTCCTACATTTTGGTAACACATCTACTTCTCGTATCGAGTCGGCTCATTCTCTACTTAAGTCATGGTTGAAAAGTGCAAATTTGACACTTGATAGTATGTGGTCGAAAATGAATGACATGATTGAAAGTCAACACTCGGAGATTAGAAAGTCACTTGAGGAGTCAAGGAGTCGGCCTCGTATAACTAGTCGTTTGTTCTCATTGTTGTTGGGGGTCGTGTCGACGAAGGCAATAGGATTAATGAAGGAGGAGCTTCAGAGAGGTCTTGGTCTTGGTGTCGGGTTAGAGGAGGGATGTCGACATGTGCTTGAGACAACTTATGGCCTACCTTGTGCATGCAAATTGGTTGATTTGAGTAGGAGAGGTAGGAGGTTCCATGTTGATGATGTTCACCTTTTTTGAAAGACCTTGGTATTTGATAGTGTTGATCAAATGCCGAGAACCGATGATGATGAGTTTGATGGGTTAGTAGTGCAATCTAGAAACAGTGACCCGGTTCGTCGTAGGTTGGTATCCAAGAAGATGCGTGACGTCCTACATCCGGAGGACGATGAAGTTTTGCCACCTCCTATTAATGAGAACCCGAAAGGCCGTCCTAAAAAATCCACGACTAGGAACAAGTCGTCTTTCGAGCATAGTCAAAGGAAATATGGGACACCTAGAACCGATGGATCTACTGCTCGTACTCACTTATTTGGGGACTTTCCTCCAGGACCACCTTGTGCTCCGTTAGAAAGAAACTACACCATCGGCCTTATCTCAACTTGGGCTAAACGATACGGCGTACCGGTGGTGCTTTGGGGCCAGTTCGATAGTTGGGTAGATGTCGGTGACGATGGTCACTGTGGTTTCCGGGTTATATCACATGCCTAACGGGGGCAAGAGGGCGACTACCTTCAGATGAGGATGTGGTGTGCCCGAGAGATTAGGAGCGACGACGTCTACAAGAGCTTGTTCGGTACTCATCCATCCTCTACGACTGGTTTGACAGGCTTTGATAACACATTGAAGCGTGTCGAGTTCTATCTTGAGATCCCATGCGATCCGGAGCATTGGATGTGTGGCGACCGACCACTTACTTGTATTTGCAGCCACCTTCAACTGGACTATTTGTGTCATCGGTCATTTCCGTCGCGACAATGGTGAGAAAATTTGGGTTGGTAGTTGTGAGACAATTTTACCACTTACGGCTTTGGTTTCAGGCCAAAAGCCCTTTGGTGTTATGTGGATTGTAAACTACCACAGTCATTGGATGCGGTTGCATTCAAGAGGGCCGCAAGAGAATGTTGGCATGCCACCACTAGCTTCCGCTTGGCGGACTTATAGACACAAAAGTGTCAGTCATCTCGATACTTTGTACCAAAGAAATATCGAGAACTGGAACACTTGCATCGGATCCGCCACGGGAGGAAGTCAGAGAAGAAGAAATGAAAGCACCGATGATGAAGTTGCACGAAAATTGAGCTTTGGTTAAGCACTTTATTAATATGTTCAAAATGTAATTGTATATTTGATGAACGTTTATGTAATGTTTGTTTTTTTTAATCTAAATTTATTTTTGGTTAAATATAATTGACGTTGACAATACTCGAATAAAGCTGACATACATAAAGCTGACATAAGTTAAAGTCTTAAAATTACATTACATAGAAGAAACGATTAAAATACCCATGCATGCAAACGAAATCATCATCACCACATTTTTTCATTAAACTCATGCAGTCGGTTTTAATAAGACTAATCAGTGGAGTAATCTGTGGATGAATATTCCTTTGGCTTGAATAACTCCTCCTCCATGTATCCGGTATAAATGTGGTATATAAAAATTGACTCGAGCGGGCCATGGAATATCTGACCATCACCCTGGTAACCCTCCATCAGCTGATGCAGTGTCATGAACGGAATGATGGTTTCACATCTTTTGAAAAATTCAATCAGCTCCGCCTCGATCCTCTTTAGTTCATCCCTTTTCAGAAGGACCGATTCTAAAGATCAACATAAAATGATAACAAATGATTTTTAAAAACGAACAAATGAAAATGATAAGAAATGATATTATTAAGGTTTGAAATTAAAGTTGACAGAAATTTTACCTTTTGTTATATTCATTTCAGGAATATGAGGGTAATTTGTGTTATAGGGAGTACCCATCATTTGTGGTAGTGATACGAGATTAGGTTCATAACGGTTCATGAAATCCCAAATGATATTATTATTAAACACGATTAGTAAACGGCGAAATATGGAAGGAAACTCATTAACAATTTCATCAATTCTATTTTGTATGAAATTAACCTCTTCAACATCGTTCATAGGCATGATGGTAGATGAGATTTTAGGGAGATAGTAGATGAGATAGTTAGTTTTGTGAAAAATGATGGTGGAGTGAGCTCCTTAAATAGAGGTGAGGCTTGGAATTCGATCCGAAAATGATGTGACAACTCAACCGACGACTTTAATAAAGTTCTGAGCATGATGTGACAACTCAACTGACGACTTTAATAAAGTTCTGAGCATGATGTGACAACTCAACTGACGACTTTAATAAAGTTCTGAGCATGATATGACAACTCAACTGACGACTTTAATAAAGTTCTGAGCATGATGTGACAACTCAACTGACGACTTTAATAAAGTTCTGAGCATGATGTGACAACTCAACTGACAACTTTAATCATTAATTAAAAACTCATAAATATTACAACGATTTTTTTGCAGAACCAACATTGTTGTCACCGTTAAATACAGTTCATTAACACTTAATCAGTTGAATATCCTTCGGATGAAGAACCATTAGGCTTATAAAACTCCTCCTCTTCGTGAGTTACATACATACGAAAGGTTTTAAGACTCTGAAATGGCCCCACGAACATCCGGCCGTCCCCTTCACATAGAGAGTGTAAGGTCCTATATGGGACAACTGTCAAACACCTCTTAAACAGTTCAACTATCTCCAACCTCACTTTCTCCCACTCACATCGCTTCAAGATGACAGTTTCTGAAAAATACAAAAATTAAACTTCATAATAATTTCTGCAAATTTTTTTGATTGGAAAAATTAGACAATAGATTAAAAGTAACCATACCTTCTGTTACGTTTCTAGGATGAATGGAAGGGTTGTTGAGACCGTAAATAGGTCCATGCATTAGTTGAAGCGAAGATAGGGGAGGATTGCCACGACTAATGAAATTATTAAGTACATGATTATTCAACACAATCATAAGGCGGTCGAATAGTAAGGGAAACTCGTTAACTATCTCGTTAATTTTATTTTGATAATAATTCACTAGTTGTATGTTAGTCATCACCATGATTAAAGTGTAGTATAAGAGGAGTAATATATTTTAAGAGTAGAGAGAAGATAGTGAGTTGTGTGGAAATAATTTGTTGGGTAAAGGGTTTAAATAGAGAAAATTTTATGGTTTTCATGTTGTGGCCAATACAACAGTACAATAATATAAATAAAAGTAAATAAATCAACAAACCAATAAAAACAAATAACTAAATAAATAAAAGATAAGTCAATACTACATAAACACCAAATAAAACAAATACAATGCATAAATATCCGGTACTAGTTACCCTGATCATGGGTGTCGTAGTTAGACCTGGCAAAAGCAACCCGACCCGATTGACCCGACCCGAATGACCCGACCCGTGACCCGAAATTGACCTGAACTACAACACCCAAATGTGACCCGAAACCCGATGGACCCGACCCGACCCGAACATGACCCGATCTTTCTTGACCCGTAACTGACTCGACCCGAAAATAACCCGATCCAAAACCACTCAACCCGAAAATGACCCGACAAAACATAACTTTAATTGAACCAAAAAGACTTAAAATGGTCTTTTGTCTCTTATTCTTTGACCCGAAAATGACCCGACCCGATTGACCCGAAACGGACCCGACAACAAACCCGAAACAAACACGAAACCCGAAATGACCCGACCCAACCCGAAATCAACGAGAGACCCGAACTGGCCCGACCCGAACGGGCCCGACCCGAACCCGACCCGGTTGACCCGTTTGTCAGGTCTAGTCGTAGTACATGCTCATCTGACTAAACAAAATATCTAACTGCTGCTGCTGCATCTCCAGAGTAGGTAAACGATAGACATCTGAGAAATGCCGACTAAGTGCAAGGGCTACCTCTGGCTCAGCGTTCTTCGCTGGACAGTACTCGGTACATGGGATAGGCATAGGCATCGGGATAGTCTGAATGTACCCAAACTGGCGCATACACCGATCAGGCTGGTACGGCTCAATAATGGTCTGATATCGAATATAGCCGGAATAGCGAGAATATCTCGAAGAACTCGGCATACGCGTCCAATAAGGCGTCCATCTAACCTGCTCCCTGCAAAACCTGTCCAACCTAACACGCCACATCTGAAAATGGTCAAGGTCGCCCTTAAACCAAGAAACGTGCCTCCAAGCATCGACCCGTGGCCTACCCTCCAAATAATCTCCCCCGTGTGGCCGACACTGGGGGAAGTACTCGTAAATCCAGGCATGCAATAAGGGCAGACACCCACTAACACCGCGCGCCTCCCGTCGCGATGCCATGCCTAACTGCCGGTACATATATGCCAAACAAGCGGCACCCCAAGCATACTCTCCAACCAGCTCCAGATCATCAAGTAAGGGTAACAACTGAGCTGACACCCTATCACCAGACTTGTCCACAAACAAAGTCTGTCCCAACAACAATAACAAATAAGCACGGAGGGAGTCATGCTCAGTCCTTTCCTTGATATGAGCCCTCAAAGCTGAGACCAACAAACCACCACCCTTATATAACGGTGGAGCCACCTCTCCGGGAGGTTTGCCAAAAAACTGTACCACATCCATCTTCAATCCCAACTCCTCCCTTGATGAACCGGCAGCGGAGGTACCCCGAACAAACATCTTCGTACCAGTAGGCCGGATCCCAAGAATCTCCTCCACATCGTGAAGCGTAATGGTGATCTCCCAGAAAGGCATATTAAAAGTGTTGGTATCCGGCTGCCACCTCTCTATGAAAGCGCTCAGAAGGTTCTCATCCAAAGCTGTCGTGCAGCACATCCTCAACCCAGTCAACCCAGTCAGCTGAAATCTCCTAACAACATCAGCCGACACCTCCATGCTCCCTAACCCATCCACATAACTCAGCCTCTCATAGCACTTAATAAAGGACCTAGCCTCCTCGGTCTCGGTCCAACTACTATATGCCACATGCCCCCCAAAACTGCGTAACACCAAAATGTTACGGGGCCCACCAGAAACTGGGGCTCTAAGGAGCCAATCACTATCGCTGCGCGGCTTCTTCCGCGGCTCCCTCTCCGAACCATCCTCCAACCTAGAATAGCGACCAAAGGAGTCCCGAGCTAACCTCTGAGACAACGGTAGATCCGATCTCGAAAAAGGTACGGACCGCTGAACAATATCCTCCTCGCCCTCCGACTCATCGTCCATCAAAATCTCGTCAACAATCTCATCTTCCATATAAACGTCTTCCGCTTCCTCGTAACCCTGACCAATCTGAGAAACACTACCTCCTACCTCCCCCGACCTCTCCATCTCTGAAATACCGCTACTAACAGGATTAGATATACTACACCGAAAAATAACACGACGCTTTGAAGCCGTGACTCTACGGTTCACCGTACGATCTTCGAGAACTATAACGCTCTTTCCTCGATCTCCCATCTGCATTACACAATTAAAACATTCAAATAAGCGTTAATAATATTCCAAAAACATATTATCATCGAACAAATTAATTTAATCAACTTAATTAACAAATTATAAAAAAAAAATTTGGGAAACCATGGACGGACTTTTAATCAAAAAATTCAAACCATGGGCGAAATTTTTTTTTTTGGAAACCAACCATGGTAGGATTAAAATTCTGGAAATCCCACCATGGTTGGACAACCAAATCACACGTCCCACCATGGTGGGATGAAAATTCGACGCAAATCTTTTATCATCACTAAAAATCATCAATCAATTCGACGCAAATCTTTTATCAATCGGCCATCTCCCCTTCTTATTTTTAAAAAAGAAATAAAAAATCACTGTCCTTAATCTCAATATTTTAAGATCTTGTTCTTTGTAGTTCTTGTTATGGACAGACTGTATGAATTTTTTTTTTACGATAGTAGCAACTTTGTATTGATGGAGGCGAGTTCAAAAGTTTAAGATATGATACTTACATGTTTCAATTTTATCGACACAATAGAATTTTTTGTCGAAGTTAATTTCTTTCCTTTTCACCTTTTTTTTTTGTGAACCCATGACAGAAGAGTAAAACGCAATATTGTAAGTAAATTATTGTTTTTTGTAAGCAAATTACTGACTAACCAATATTAAATTTTTATAAATTGCATTTTTTCATTTGTTGAGTTTGTTAATTTTTATTAGGTAGTTATCAAATAAAATAAAGAGTATTAATAATTATTTAATAAAATTTATCATAGGCAAATGCATCATTTGATTTTAATTAATACAAATGAGTAATGATGGTACTGATTAAATTTGTATAGCTTATGTATTCAACAAACAAACACCAACAATTAAATTGTTACTTGGACGTGGTTCCTTGGATTAGGAAAAGTAAGAGTAACTTTGAAATGTTGACTTTCAACCACAGAGCTAGGCTATGTGGTTGTTGTTTTAATAAGTAAGAATGTTTCACAAATAGTAAAAAGGTCATAAATTGGCCTTGAATATTAATGTTGAAAAGCAGTCTATTTGATGACATGGTATGTAATTAAATGAATGTTGCAAGGATAAAATGGTCTAAATGTTACTCAAAAAGAAAATGAGTACATTGTATTGAATTGTACAAAACTGGAAAGTGGGTACATTGGATTGGATATATGTGAGGAGTATTTTAATGAAATGTAGAAAAAAACAGTTGATAATATGGTTTTTATCCTTAACTAGTTTTGTTACCCGTGATATTCACATAACTTCTATGGTGTTTTTTTTTCGAAATGCCAACTCGTTAATTGTTGTGAACAGTTTTTTCAGGTAGAGGAAGTGGGAAAGCTATAAACCTTTTTATAGGACAAAGAGGATTAAAACCCTTAATTAGAGACCACTTCAACATGTGTTAAGTGGTGTGAACATGACTGTCTAGGAGGGGTTTCGAAAAGGTTCTTAGAACCGGCGCCAATTACATTAAAGGATCTCAAAATTCATGATTTTTATTAATATCCTATAAAAAAATGAATTTTTTTATTACTTTGAAAGAAATATATAATATGGTTTCTTATATATTCATGGACTCATTTATTTTGGCATTTAACCTATTAGACGACCTTGTGTTTTTATGAAATTATAATGTTGTCAATGTCACACTTAATGTTAGCATTTTTTTAGTATTGTAATGTATAAATAGATGTGAGTATCAAAATAAAAATAGATATTGTATAGATTGTAAGAGATCAATAATAAATATCAAAATCGATAGAATGCAAACTTTTATAGTAGAAACCCCAAAAATTAAACTATGGAATTTTTATTTTGTAGAAAGGACCCCAAAGCTCTACGCCTCAACCAAACTACTACTACCTCATAAGGTAGCGATAACATAGTCCTTAATCTTTACTTTTGACAACATATTGAAAATTAAATATCAAACATCAAAATCATCTGATTACCACTTACATTCAGTAAATATCAACCATTAAACGTGGTTGCTGACTTGTTGCATTCACATGTCTTAATTTGGCGCGTAAGATTGGGTTCATAAGTAAATGTCACCCGCATTAAAAAAAACGTAAATCAATAGTAGAATATACTCCTATAATCTAATTTTCTCAATTCGTACAATATACTTAAAACTCAACGGTACACCTAAAATAAGTTAACTCGCACACGCTTATAACATCATAATAGTTTAAAATCAGTAGGGAAACAATATGCAATGTCATTAATCTTATTAAACCACCCATTAAATCCACATGACGTATATTAGGGACCGGTCTCAACCAATAGTTTAATCTAACGATAGACGATGTATTACATATTTCATACACATTTTTTTCTTCTAAATCCTTCAGACCCAAGAAAATAAACCCATCCTATTTTCTTCTTTCTTCTTAACCCTTCGTATTTCTCCAAATTAAGGATTAATTTTGTTAACAAAGTCCATGACTTCATGATAGTAGCTTGGTTGCTTGAGTTTTGTTCATGTTTATTTCTCTGCAATATACAATAACCAAAATTCAAGATTTCTTAGCCATGCATTTTTATTAAATGAATTTAGGTTGCAATTCACAGTTAACATAAGTCAGATTAAACATAAATACTCTACTAAATAAACGTATAACACACACATGTAATATGTAAAGATATGTATTCAGACTAAAAATTTATCTGATTGTCTCAATGACTCCAAAGATAAAGAAGAGTAATTTTCATGTAAGGCCACTTTACGCAACCTTAATTATTCCATGTAAAAGCAAAGTTAGTTGGTTAATTAAACCGTCTTACAAATCTAGTGTAAGGCCGCCTTACACATGAATTTGTAGATAAATAAGCCCCTCGACAATAAACTAATCCTTCATTTTGATATTAAAGGCTACTTACAAACTCTAGGCGTTAAGTATTATTTTAAAAATTAAACTACTGCGGTAAGAAACTAAGAGTGGCATATTTGTTGTGCATACATGACATATTTTATTGGATTGTGAGGTAGTACTGAAAAACAACAAAACTAAGATTAGAACAATATCAAATCAAATAGGGGCATAATATAAATGACTAAACTAAATTAGCTGAATAATATAAAGAATGTTTATAAATAGATGGATGGTGGAGGTTTTATAACCTTGGGTTAGAATAACTTTTTTGTTGATTATTCCCTTACAACGGGTCATAAGATATTTCGTGCTAATGATAAAGAAGTTGTGTCTATGCTGAATTTATAAACATTGTGTATTAAGAATGACTAAGAAGCTAAGTAGACACATCATTAATTTTGGTTGGTCAAATTAACACATTATTTGTTGAGTGTCTTTTTAGATACCAGGAATAATAATTTTGGGAGAAGCTATTTGTATACCATATTTAATGCATAGTAGTATAGTATTACTCCATGGTAAATTAGTTAACTAAGTCATTAGTATAGCAATTATAACGTAAGTTGAATTGAGAGGAAGACAAAGAGAGCTAGCTTAATTGTAGAAATAAAGACTTTTAAATAATTAGTCTAGTTGATGTGATCACTCCATAACATGTGGTAAGTGATGTTTGTATCAATTAGAATGTTGTCATGTGACACTCAATGTTAACCTTTTTATAGTATTGTATAGGGGTGAGCACCGGTCCAAAACCGGACCTAAACAATTCGGTCTTGGACCGGACCAAACCCGTAATTTTCGGTCCGGTCCGGTCCTGGACCTAAATGGACCGAAATTAATAGTTTTTTTATTTTAAGTATATAATAATTTATATTTATTTTATAAGTTAAATAAACTAATTGATCAAAGCATCTTTAACATAAATAACCACCATATTTAGTGTAGAAAGTTGGTTTTGACGATAAAAAACTTGATTACTTTATAAAATTATGACAAATAGTCGTAAAATACCTATATTTTGGTCCATTTGGTCCGGACCAAAATTAACCGGTCTTGGACCGGACCGGACCGAAAACCGAAACTTCAAAAAGTTTGGACCGAGGACCGGACCTAAATAAATCGGTCCATTTTTCCGGTCCGGACCAGAATTTGCTCAGCCCTAGTATTGTATAGATGATTGAGTCGCTTAAGTATCGTATAAATTTGTTGGTTAGCCATTTGTTGCTTAATAGACAGGGGAGGACAGAGTAAGGGTATTTTGTTGGGTTGCTTTTGGAATGTTGTAGACTTTGAGATGCTACGTTAGATTACGTACCCCAAATAACTTGGGCCCCTCACTCTATATTATTTGGGTCAGTTATGGTGCGGACGATATTTGGGCTCTTTCATTTGTTTCTTTTTGGGCCTCTTACTTTTTTGTCATTTAATACTTTGAAATATCGAATTAGACGAGTGCGCTATAACTATTGACAAAAATTGGGTTGATTAAAAATAAGTTGGTAAATTGAAAACATTGATTTGAAACTTGAAGCTTTGAATTTTTTGATTTTACAAAAATGATACGGAGTATGTGTGGGAAAAAGGTGGAGGTGAAGTACTTTGTCTTTGTCTTTACTCTCTTTAGGATCTAATCTCCATTTTCTCTAGGTTAATTAGCATTTATAATTAAGAGGGAATGAGTACAAAATGATTGAACTATTGCTTTTACGAGCTTTCTCAATCTTTGTGTGTTCTACACTACAATCTATCTCCTTTCTTTCATTTATAGTAACTACGGACACTCTTCTTAACCAGTCGTTCCGTGTCCGACATTGACACTCGTCGGACACACGGCTAAACGTATTGATACATATAAACGAGGAATGAGAGGTCGAAAGATTGAAAAAGATTGATTAGATGATAAGTTTGAGTTGGAAATGAGATCGAGTACAGTTATATTCAAATTCAATTTTTACATTCAATTATTTAAACTTAATATAACACATTTACAAAAACAAAATCATACGTTATTTATAACTATAAATTATAAATTATATTAATTCTAAACAACGTGCTCCATGTCCTAAATTTCACGGGATGTCGTGTCACGTGTATGTCTCGTGTCCGTTTTGGTGCTACCTAGGTTGTACACTACAATCTATCTCCTTTGTTTCATTTATAGTAAATACCTAAATAACTCGATATTGGATGATTTTTTTTATTTAGTATGTTCAATTTGAAGAATTGTAAATGCAGCACCGAACATATATGATGAAATGCATAAAAACAATGCCATCAACGGTACATAGAGTGCAGAAATCAAATGAAATGAAAATTCACAAATGAATTGAACATCACTTTGAAATTTGAAGTGGATATATCATACTCCGTAATCATAAGTCATGTTCTTTGATGAAAGCTTAAATAGATCTTATTAGCTATTGTAATGTTAAAATATAAATCCGATCATGAAATTTCAACCATCAATTTAAACTTGATTTCTTTACATGGCATAAGAGCCAATGTAACCAAGGGAGCTCAAGTTCAAATCTCACAACCAATCCTTTATAAAGTGGAACGTTAACATTAGCTATAGGGAGGCCTACAATCTATTCACACTTCAAGTTCAAGAGGCATTTGCCAAAGAGGCGTGTTAGAATATAAAACCAATCATTGGACTCCAACCATTAACTCAAGCTTTAGATTGTGATAGTTTTGACATTTAATAATGTAAGATTAAAAATTTATATTATAGCAAATTTTTCTTATAGTCCGTTGTGTTTGAGTTTTTTGTGTATATATAAACGAAGTCATAAGGGCATTTTCTAATGTCGGTGTGTAATATATAAAAAAGTTGTATTGGGAGTTGTATTTTCATTATTGCTTTGCAGTTTTGCCTCTAGCCTCAATGGATGTAGTTTTTCTTAATTTAATGGTCTGCAATAGTTCGTGTGCGCCTTAATAAAAACAAATAAACACCATCAAAAAATCCAAAATGATAATTTGTGATAATTTAATTTCAAAGTCCAAGACTCCCAAGTGATGTCTAACAAGTCGAGCGTGGGCTTTCTATAATTTGTGATAATTTTATACTCCGTAGTCCGTAGTACGTACTTGTAGTATGATTGTATAAATACTAGTTTTAAACCCATGCAAATTGCACGGGAATGTTATTTAAAATTTATTATTAGGTAAACGTTAATAACATTTTACATAAATTTCTATATTTCTTAATTATCTCATATTCTTGTTTCAAAGTTAATTATCTTTCGAAATAAACTTTTAATATAAAGTAATAAAATTTTATAACTTTTTGCTAACAATTTTAAAATAAAACTCGTATTTAAGTAAGATTTGAATAATAAATCTCATTTGCAATTAGCTTAAATGAGGCATTAGGGCCAGCTTGTTGAGTAGTTGTTGTAGTCTGATTTGTCGTATTTCTTATCCAAATTTGATTTTCTACTTTCTTTTATTACTTCGGTAGCTTTATACAAACTCGACTTATATATGAGATAAAATTATTCAGATGAAAAATAATAAAAAGTTAGTAAAATTAAATAGGTCTTAGTAGAGTTTCAAACCCGTGCAATTGTTATTATTATCCCAAATAAGAATCTTGTATCCGTCTTTGCTTGTGATCCTTGAAATAACGACGACGTAGATGGTCATGCGTAAACAATGACCTTTAGCTAGAGACTATTATATGAATATTTATAAAAAAAATATTTCAAATATATATACAAAGGTCAAATAAAGCTATAGGCTTATAGCTGATGTAAAATACCTTAAAAATTAAACCCGTTGTAAAATACTACTCGGTAAAATATATGTTAAAACAATTAAAATTCTCATTTAGACGATATTATCCGTCTTAAGCTTGGGTCAAGTAATCAAGTTCATACCACTTGTATATATAAGACATATTTTTAATGTATTGTTATAGATATGTAATTCACTGGTTTTAAGCTTAAAACAAATAATGGCGCGGTAATTACTATTAAACGTGACAATAGCCCAACATGTTTATGCATTGAAATTATATCTTAGTATCTTACTACTCCATCTTAGTATGAGCTGGATTATTAGGCTAATATGTTCCATCGAATTGTCATGATTGCATGGGCCGAATAAAATTATTTAGTGACCCATAATATACTTAGCCCATAATAATCTTTACTGTAAACAAATCCTAACCCACCACTCACTTATTCTAAACCCTACCATCTAGCTCTATGCCTCTATCTCTCTCTTTGAATTCCTTGTTTTCATCACTCATGCCATCTAGCTCTATCTCTCTCTGCTAAAGCTCAGATTTTTCTTTAAATCTCACTTCCACGACCATTCATCAGTCCCTCGTCCTTTCATCCTTATCCTTCAACACTTTATATTTATTGATCTCATCTCGTTTAATTAGTTTTGCGTTTTCTTATCTCAAAATAATAACAGTAAAAATTTCATGTCCTTTTAATGTTGAATGATGTTGAAATAAGTAATTCGTTTTCATTAGTTGTCTTTAATTAGATATTTGAGACAAAGCAATGATCCTCATTTTTGTGCATTTGTGCATTTTTTTAAGAGGTTAGCGTTGTAGTTCACTTATGTTGTGAATTTTATTTCAATCGTCAACTTTATGCATTTTTTTTGCATTTTAAAGACGTCAACATAGTAGATCTTCAATTTCTGCTGTTTATTTGTTTTATCAACTCGAGATAAATGAGATTCTTAATTTTTGAGCCATTTATTCTGAGTAATTTTTAAATTTATTATTTAAGAAATTAATATTTTTTTAATAATTATTTAATAATATAAGATACAACATACCCATTACCTTACCCAACTCATGGCCTGACCAGGTTCCAACATCTTACCCGGACCCATTGACTCACCCAAACTGAGGACCAATTGAGGACCAAAAATAGCCTCTCGGTAAAGTTTTCTTACAAACCTTTAATCGAGTCTTATGTTAATATTTAGTTTATTATTATTATTATTATTATTATTATTATTATTAGTTTTAATAAAGAACGATTATTTGTATTATCAATTATTTAAATTAATATCCTTATCTATATCAATTTCAATCATTTATTATTATTATTAAATATTAGGTGCAATTTTTATATTATGGCCTATTATTTCATTTGTTTACTATAAAATGCATAAATATAAATATTAGGCCATATAAGTCTTGTGTTTTGGGTTTTCTATTAAATCCTAGTTTGTTACTGCACATTTTAAATATTTATTAGTATTGGAAGACCAACGATTGTGACAATAGACTTAGAATTTAATTTTTGAAATAATTATTGTAATTATAATGATTTGGATATGTATTTGTATTTTTATTGAAACTGATTTATAAATCTTTATTAAAGCATATAAATTTTGAAATTGAACAATTTATCTGTTCAATATTGGACATTGAACAATTAAGAGAAAACAGGTACAATATCAAAACAAATGTTATGCAATTAATTCATACATAAGACGTGGGCCCTAAGGCTGTGTTTAACGGAGTATGAGGGTGGGTATGAACAAAAGTCTGAAGGTCAGACTTGCAAGGTATGAGGCTCATACTGCGTTAAAGTAATGGTCATTGTTCAATAGTCTTAGGGTGGGTCTTGGATTTCCAAGACTCATCTTGAGACTATTGAATAGTGAAAAGTGTCTTATTTTATGAATATATATAGTAGATTTTACGTATAGAATAAACACAAATTATTATTTCAGACGGTTACTATCCGTCTTAAGCTTAAGACGGGTCAACTACATATTAAATCACCCTACTTGTTGCCTATAAAATACAAAAAGTTTTGTCTTTATTACCGCCACTTGAAAGTATTTAACACATCTTAATCTTTCGACGGATAGTATCCGTCTTACGCAAGACGGATAGCATGCGTCTTACGCAATACGGATACTCTATAATAAATAGATAGTAGATTATGAATTTTTTTTATAATCATAGATAAGATAAAAATCTACTTGACCAATTGAAATGTAGGAAAATCTAATTATCATATTATATTTGTTAAAAAATTTGTTTAATAAAAAATTTAAACAAAAATAGTATTGCAAAAAAAAAGTCTATTAATAGCTTCTTATCTTGTATGCTACTCACATATATTTCTCAACTAAATATTTCTGAACCACAAAAAAAAAACACATTATAAATCTTTTCATAATTATTTGTTGATTATGGATCCAAATCAAAATTTTGATATGAATTCCTTTATGCATATGTTTAATAATCCTCAATTTCAATATATGTTATCCCAACAAAACCAAAATCAAAATACTAGTCAAAATTTCTCAAATACTCAATATCCAAATTTATCTTTTTTGAATACATCTTTTACGAGGAATTTCCAAATGCAAAATTCCCAATTTTCTCGACCAATTACAGATGAAACTCCTATAACTCCAATTAGTGTTGGGTCAAATTCAGACACCATACATGAAAATTCAATCTTTCAAGGGTTAGAAAATAATAATGTTAGTGACCTTGTTGCTCCAACGGCAAATCAACCTACTACCATTCGTAGGAGAGCAGTATCTTGGACGATAAAAGATGAGTGTCTCCTTGCTGTTTCTTTTTTAAATATTAGTAAGGATAGAATTGTTGGTAATGCGCAAAAAGGAGTCGATTATTGGAATAGAATATCAATTTATTATAATGAAAATAAAAAAGACGAACAAGCAAGGAGAGAAGGAAATCAATGTAAGCAACACTGGCATCCAATTAATCAAGCGATCGGTAGATTTAAAGGTTGTTATGCTAAATATGCTGATAGGAGTGGATTTAATGAGTCTATGAAACTCACAGAAGCTCAGTCATTGTATGAGCAAATGTATGGAAATACATTCAACTTCATGCATGTATGGGATTTGGTGGGAACAGCAGAAAAATGGACGGAGGAAAATAGGAAAAATAAGGAAATAAGTGGTCACTCGGCTAAAAGAAACAAGACATCTGTAAGCGGGGAGTATACATTTTCAGGTGGGGATAATGTTAGTGTCACAGAAGAGCGTACTGAGATACGCCCAACTGGGAGGGATGCAGCAAAGAATGCACAATCTAGAAAGGGGAAAGGACGAATGAGCGAAAATGATTATAGTGAGACTATGTCAATGGCAAAAAATATTGAGGAAACACGAGCAATGTCCGCAAGTCGTTTGGCAGATATAAAAGAACAAGAGATAGAAGAAAGACTTATATGTGCTGATGTTAGTAAAATGACACCCCTTCAAAGGAAGATTCATCATAAGAAATTGGAGGAAATTGCTGCAAAACGTGGCATCAATATTGATGATTTCTTAGAATAACTGTTAGAATTAAGTTAATATTTAATTATGTATTGTATTATTATATTGATTTTATTAAATTATTGTGTAATGTATAATTATGGTCTTGTATAATTATCGTATATGTATTAAATCATTATGTATTACAGTATATAATTATGTATGTATAATTATCATATGTGTTGTCATTTCAAGTCTTATCTATTTCTACTTATTTTCAAAAACTTGTTTCTGATTTGTTGCAGTGATAATGTGCTACTCTGATTTATTGCAGTAATAATGTCCTACTTTTAATTATCATGTCTTGTCATTTCAGCTTTTCTATTGCATTATTATACAAAATGACAAATCATTTCAATTATTTTGTTAAAGGTAACTCAATCAAACCCCTTTAAATTCTAAAACAGATGTTTCAAATTCTCATTCCATTATCTCCCTCTCTCTCATAAATTTATCAAGTTTTTTGCAAATTAAATCAAAATTATGTCAGATAATATTTCCTTTGAAGATATCTATGAAGAAATGTTTAATTCATATGTGGAATCCAATGACACAATGAATATAGTATCAAATATAATGAGTGACATAGAGGAAGCAACATCATCCTCTAACAATAAAAGTAGAAAGAAAAGAAGTTATATAGAAAGAGGGCGTGAAGAAGGGCATGCTCGTATATGGAATGATTATTTTTCAAACGACCCTATTTATACAAATAATCAATTTCGTAGAAGGTTTAGGATGCGTAAGGAGTTATTTCTTCGTATCGTAAATGCTCTTGAAAATCACGACTCCTATTTTGAAAATACTGTTGATGGAATTGGTAGAGATAAAATTTCTTCAATTCAAAAATGCACGGCTGCCATTCGTATGCTTGCTTATGGGATGGCAGGTGATGCTGTGGATGACTATGTACGCATGGCAGGAACTACTGCTATCCAATGTTTGAAAAAATTTAATGAATGCGTAAATGATGTATTTGGAGCTCAATATCTCAGAAAGCCTACCGCATATGACATTGAACGATTACTTCAGGTTGGAGAAAACCGCGGCTTTCCTGGTATGCTTGGTAGTATTGACTGCATGCATTGGCGATGGGAAAAGTGTCCAACAGCATGGCATGGCATGTTCACTTCAGGCCACCAAGGTAAGCCGACCATGATTCTTGAAGCTATCGCCTCGTATGATTTATGGATTTGGCATGCCTATTTTGGAATTGCGGGTTCAAACAATGATATAAATGTCTTAGATCGTTCTCCAATTTTTGATGAATTTCTCGATGGTCGAGGTCCAAACGTTCAATTTATAGTGAATGGGTCTCAATACAATATGGGGTACTATCTTGCAGATGGTATATATCCAGAGTGGCCTGTATTTGTAAAAACAATCCCACGAGCGCACATGTTATCCGAGAAAAGACAACTATTTGCGAAACATCAAGAAAGTGCGAGAAAAGATGTTGAAAGAGCTTTTGGGGTATTAAAAAAAAGGTTCACGATTGTTGTTAACCCAGCACGTTTCTGGAAAAGAAGTGAAGTTGGGGATATCATGAAAACATGTATCATATTACACAATATGATAATCGAAGATGAGAGGGATGAAAACGATATTTCTAATGATTTTCAATATGATGTCGCTCAAAATCAAGAAAACGAGCCTGAAATTATAAACGGCGTTCTTCCCAATTATTACTCCCATCGTGAACAATACTTTGAAAATCATCGTCGAATTCGTAATCGAGCCCACCATCATCAACTTCAAGCTGACTTGGTGGAACACATATGGCACCGTTCTAGGGATATTTAATTATTTATCTCGTTTATCTCTATTTTTTTTCGTTTTATTTTATGTTTTATGTAATTTTCCTTAGTGTCTTCGAATTTAGTTTGAAATGTAATTTCTTTTATCAATATATATGCCGGTATTAAAAAAAAAAGATATCTCAAGATTTATTTAATATTTGATTTATTTAAGTTAAGTGGAAAATATGGCATCATAAAATGAATGTAAATATTGAATGAATGAAATAAATGAAGTAAAATAAGTAAGTGGAAAGTTGAGGTGGCAAAGTCTGAAATGAGTCTGAGGATAAAGTAATATTTTTGAGTGAGTCTGAGAGTCTATGGGTCTGAGTCTGAGAATAAAAAATTAGTGGAAAGCTGAGGTGGC
>JAIUZE010015283.1:0-26004 GCA_022085475.1 Heliosperma pusillum
TGTAGATAGATTCAGCAAGATGGCACATTTCATTGCTTGTAAGAAGACTGAGGCTGCATTGGGGGTAGCTGAACTATACTTTAGGGAGGTTGTCAAGTTACATGGGGTCCCTAGAAGCATTGTCTCAGATAGAGACACAAAGTTCATGAGCCACTTCTGGAGAACATTGTGGAGGCTATTGAAGACCAGGTTATTGTTTAGTACTTCTCACCATCCCCAAACTGATGGGCAGACAGAAGTCACTAACAGGACACTAGGAAAGATCTTAAGGAGTATTGTTTCTAAGTCATTGAAAGATTGGGATCTCAGGCTATCACAAGCTGAGTTTGCCTTCAACATAGCCCCCTCCAGCAGCACAGGTAAAAGTCCTTTTGAAACAGTTTATGGTACTAATCCTCTCATGCCTACAGACCTAGCACCAGTCAAAGGAAACAAGACAAGCTATGATGCAAAGAAAAGAGTTGAGCAAATGATACAGATTCATGAGCAAGTCAAGAAGCAGATTGAAAGGTCCAATGAGTTGTACAAGGCTAGGTCCAAGGGACCTAAGAAAGCAAGGGAGTTCACGGCAGGGGATCTTGTATGGTTGCATTTAAGAAAAGAGAGATTTCCAGACAAAAGGAGAAACAAGCTCATGCCAAGAGCTGATGGACCATTTGAGATATTGGAGAAGATAGGCACAAATGCTTACAAGGTGGATCTACCAGGAAGCTATGGTGTACATGGTACTTTCAATGTGGGAGACCTGAGCCCCTACCATGGTGAATCAGATGATGAAGGTGAGGAAGATTTGAGGGCAAATCCTTTTCAAGAAAGGGAGGTGCAACAGGAGTATGTGATCAAGCCAAGACACGAGCTCAACACAAGACACAAACTCAAGACAAGGCTCAACATCAAGACATCAACACCATTCAAAACAACAACATCCTTTCAGACAACACCATGATCAGTTATGACAATATCCTATTCAGTCCAAGCCACAACCACTTCAAACCTGCTAAGACAACACCCCAACAACCAGAACAAAGCCTAGCCATCCACTTCCCAAGGCTAAGCCACAACAAAGCACAGCCAACAGCCCAACAAACCCAACACAACAAAACAGCCCTCAGCCAAAAAACAGCCTATCACTGCCTCTCTAAACAGGGTCCATGGGGCCTCACACAATCAAACTAGCCTAACCAACCCTCAAACCTATGTCTTGGGAAGGTCCTCTACAACTTTCCCCAGGACTTCCCTTCCAAGAAACAAACACACAAAGAGTTAGCTTAGGGACAACTTCAGACTGTCCAGATTTCAGCTTTTTGCAGTAGTTAACATGTCACTATCAAACTTTCCTTTTATGATCAAACAAACTCGAGGGCCTTTTAGAAGGACCTTTGGCATCCATCCCACTTCAGTTGAGCTCAAGAATCAAGCTCAGAAGTCCACCCCTCCACCAGTTTCAACCCCAACAAACCCATTAAGGCAGATTGTCCTATTAGAATTATTTTTCTGCTTTATCTACTTTATGTCAGTTTCCTGCAAGTTTGTAGCTGTTATTTTGTTTCATGTTGTAAGCCTTTGTGGCCCTAGATATCTCCTAACGTCTGAGTTGTATCCTTGTTGCCTATATAAGGCCTTTACCTAATGAAATGCAAATCAGATTTGAAGTAAAACATAAAACTGAAACCTTGTTTCTGTTGCATCTCTTGGCTGTGTGCTTGAGACAACTTCCTTTGCTTTGTGCTTGGAAGTGAGCTTGGGTCCTTAGCTGTGTGCTGGGATCAAAGTTCAACCCTCAATCATTGACTTTGTGCTTTGGTTAAGGTCCTATCTTAGTTCTTTGTCAATTAGTCCAAACAGAAACAGAGTATTTGCAAAGTGTCTGAACCTCAATCAAATTGTCATTGTTTAGTTGTCTTTCTAAATAGTTTCAGTGCAATATGCATGTGATGTCATACTAAAATATCTTGGCCATATGCAAACTTTAACTATTTTTAGTCATAAAATGTTCATTTTACTCATTAAAATGGATTTATTTAACTAAAAATCACTAAATAAAGCAATAATCTTCCATAAATCATCAAAATGACCTAAAACTAATTTAGGACCAGAAGGTATTTCATGCTCAAAATTTCGTGATTTTATCATATAAATCACAAATTTTCTAGTTTTATTTTGTTACTTTAACTCGTAAAAAATTCATAAAACCGATTGCATGCAACATCCTATACGTTGATACCAATTGTTAGGTTCATATACCTACAATTAAGACATTTCTTAAGTAATACTAATTAACTCTTTAATTAGTTTATGCAAGATCTAGTTACATGCTAACAATAAAATAAAGATAAGAAGAAAAACCATTTTCCTCACAATGGTGTTGGCCGAAATGGGCATAAGAACAAGACTCCTTCTTATTCTTGTTCTTGAGCTTAAGGATATATGGATAAACTTCCTAGTTCCAAGTATAGGAACTCTCCTTGGTGATGCACCTAGACTATCCCTTATCACTCAAATGCAAGTCTACTAGAATTTCAAGTGAGTAGCCCTTAAAACCGAGTACAACACGTTTCAAATTACTACTCTAGTAATGTTGTGTTAATAGTTGAACACAGGTTCTATGAAACTTCTTAAGTTTCGAACTATTTCATAATTTCTAGTGAGATGTTGTATATGTTAAAATGAGATCAAGTGATAAAGTGAAATAAGAAGAAAAACATCCTCTTATTCACTCACCAAAACCGGTGCAACACTTGCATGGGGGAGGGTGAGCATGCCATTGCTTTTGTTCTTTACAAGACAATAGAGTAGAGGTATGTTTAGGGTGGTAATAATGTTGTTTTAATTCTTAATTAGTACAACTAATAAAGCCTAACCACCTATCTTAATAGCTAAAAAGCCGGCACCTTCACTTAAGAAGGAGTCCATTTTATAAAATGTGATTTTGTCATTTGTCACATATGTGACGTATGACATGTGACATGTTATAATATAATTATGTATTTAACCAATTTAAATACAATTTCATGCCAAATAAATTAAACTTAACATTTTAAGTAATAATTTATGATCACATATATATATAATGGGTCATCTCATATTTGGTTGACATGATCTACAACTAATTGTAACTTTGATAAACCAATCATGCTTATCTCAAATGTTTCATAAACATTAAGCATTCTAATATAACAATTATTTTTATTGAACCTTATTTAATCATATTACAATAAGATATATTTCTCACTTGTTAACTTGTTTTGTTTAAGGGATTAATTAATCTGTATCGTAATACAATTAATTAATATTCTTGATTAGGGAATTGTCCTTTTGGTGTGACCTCAAGGGATCAACTGATCACCACCGTCATACGACAGTAATGTCAAACTCTAGTAAGCCAATCATTACCGATTAATGTGGATCAGTTGACTATAATATTAATCATCCCTTTGTATTCTTAATATTGAGATTTAATTAAGTGATCGCACTATTGTTGAGGACAATCACTCCAACAGGGAGTCCTTGGCAAAGCAAAAATAAAATCCATACTAATGTCTTCCCAAGGCTTATCAAGCACCAGTAAGGGTGTGTAGGGTCCTACCTGGAAGGAACTCTTTGATTTTTGGCAGGTAGAACATCTCCTAAGGACAGCCTGAACATCCCCTTCCATTCTAGGCCAATAAAATTGGTCTTGTAGGATGTCCAAAGTCTTCTGCACCCAAAAATGTCATGCTAGCCCATTAGAGTGGAGTTCCCTGACGAGCAGGTCTCTGTATGAGCCTCTAGGGACACACATTTTGTTCCCTTTAAACATATATCTCTCATGCAACAGGTACTTGGTCTCTTTGGTGTTGAAAGTGTTCTGTAAGGATAACCAATCTTCCATGAAATCAGGATCATCCAGATAAAGTTCCTTCATAAATTCAAAGCCTAATACCCTTTGCTGAATTGTCACTAGCATAGAGTGCCTTCTAGACAGGACATCTGCCACCACATTGTCACTATACTTTGGTTTGTTATTATTGACATTCCTCGTACTTTTCTATTTGCATGTAAAAAGTTTTAAAAACACCGTATTTTCCGCTATATAAATCACATGCTTGTTATGTTTTATTTCCGCATTCGCGAGGGTTGTCACACACGGTCCATAGCAACATAAGGCATAATTCTAGCATCAAAGCCTAGCAAATAGAGCGAACGCCTGTTAGAGTGTATAACCACTGCTTCTAAGTTGACAGAGCGTTTAACCACTCCCTCTGTCGGTTGTGGAGCGTATCACCAATGCCTCCACGGTAATATGTATAGTGTATCACCACTACCTATATGCCTAAGACCTGGCCAGACCTCTCGATGCATTAACTGTATATCGAACGACACTCGAGACGCAAAGCATTTAACTGATGTCTCTGGTCACCCCCGAACATAGACCAAATAAACCCCCAAAGGGCGGCTCTTGATTCATTCCGATAGTTTAACTGACTGTACAAAACATGTGTGAACAACATCACGACTCAACTAAGTAGAACAGTTTAGCTGCTTGTTTCACCACAACTCATAGAACAGTTTAACTAACCGCTCGACTCCTCATAGAACTAGAGTAACCAAGATGATATGCAAACATATTGTTATAGTTCAACTAACCATAACACCACACATAAGCAAGCACAGATGACCAAAGGTTATAGTATCTTGACCTATAACATTATACCGCAAAGGTCATGTTATAGTTCGACCTACCATAACCCCAGACACAGAAGCATATAACAGCTCAATGTTATAGTACCTCCTACTATAATAACCTTCACTCAACCCAAATGAAGTTATAGTAACCACAACTATAACCTTGGTTAAGCATGTTAGGTCATAGTATCATCAACCATAACCTTCGCTTAACTCTAGCAGAGTTATAGTACACCACCTATAACCTTAGTTAAGCGTGTCAGGTTATAGTATCATCAACTATAACCTTTACTTAACTTAAGCAAAGTTATAGTACTTTCAGCTATAACCTTCACTCAACTTAGTGAAGTTATAGCACTTCAAGCTATAACTTTATACGTGCGAGGTTATAGTATCATCAACTGTAACTCTCTTCCGTCACGGGTTAGTCCTATATAACACCATCACCGAGGGGTCGACTCCACGGCACAAACCGCCATGTCCCCACAACGAGTCTTGTTATAGTACACCGCACCATAACCCCACTTTCAAAGTTATAGCTCAAATAGGTATAACCAGGGTAGCTTACATGCAAAGTTAAGTTTAATATGCTGTAACCTAAATGATATATACCAAAACCCTAATTTCTCAACATAAGCAAACTGTAGCCTCTCCCACAAGGAGGAGGCCGAAACCCTAGGCCACGGCAACCCCACGGCCGAGCCATCCCCAACGACGTTAGGGTTCGCGATTAAAACCCTAGTTCGCACACCAAATGAATAATTTAAAATAGAATAACAACATAGATATTAAATGCAATTAAACATGTGAATTATAAGCATAAATCACCACACAAACAATTAGTCATACAATCAATCATTATATCATGTCAATAATTCACTTTCTGTAAACACAATTAAAGGAAAATACCTAGTTACCTTTATTACGCAATAAAGACCGCAAAATAATATTCATCTTTATTAAAATGCCATTAATAATGTGCTACAGAAATCCTCCTCCAAAAACGCCCCAAAAGAAAGACATCTTCTTCTTATTCTTCGTATTTACCCATCAAATATATAAACTCTAAAGGTAGGTCTAAATCCCATACAATCGAGTCCCTTAAAAATATTATGAATAAAATATATTGTAAAGGTAAGAGCCAGGATTATAAATATATAATTTATATTTGATTTAAATGAAAAAAGTTGCATAACAATGAAGTCAAAAAGAGAAAATGAAAAGAGAGAACGTGACAGTTGCTGCGGCAAGAAATAATGCACGAAATAATTAGAATAAGCAACCTACCTTCTAGGTTAGGTTTTCCATTAATAAAAGGGTTCAAGTGGGCTTTTGATCCATTAGTTCATAAGATGGATAATCCAATTACAAATCAGGTTTAGTATAATTAAAACGCTTGGATATAAGAGAAGTAGATATTAGATTTAAATAGTCAAATCGTGCGCGGACATTTTAACTCATCCAAATTAGGTAAAAACGGAAAGTAACAAAATAGAGATTGTAAGAGTTCAATACAAGATAGACAATTAAACTCGAAAAATAATTAATTTTATAAATAAATTTCCGAATAAAATTATTATAAAACACAAGGTTTTGAATCCTACCCCCTAAATAGAAGTTTCGTCCTCGAAACTTGAAATTTATAAAAGAACACCAAGTAAAAGGGCCACAAGGAAAAATATTAAAGTATAACTACATCAATCGTTGCGCACTTTGATTCCAAACAAGCTTCATGACAAAGGCAAATCTCTATTCCTTATTAACTTTGACATCAATTACAGAATCTATAACTCGCCAAATCCCAATAGGCGCACATCATCACAATCAACTCAAATTCGCACTAAATCTCCCTCCATCCTAAACCGCAATTAACTTTATAACTTTCAACTTCTTGATACAAATTCCACAACGACCATGAGCATTAACATTCCACAACTTCTTAACTTAATCTATTTCCATAAGCACATTCACCTACTCAAACGAACTTTTTGCTTCCTTAATTCATCACATTTCAATATCCTCATAAACTACTTCATAGCCAAACACCACAAATGGTTAGACTCTATCATTATCCATTATTTAACAATTCATCCACAAATATCGTTAATCGAAACACCACAAATTAATGATTTAGAAGCTCATCCCCATATGTCATAATCATTAAACACATCAAACACCTAATTGCGATTAGTAATCCAAATTATTAATTCATAACTTCCAAACCTGCGATTCCATTAACCACGATTTTCAATTATATCCCTAAGTACAATAGAGGAATAATGAGTCACAAACTTTCTGTTACGTTTCATTCTTGTCCACATCATCCTAAAAGACCTCGATAATATTACACTCTCAATTAAGATAATACATAATCAAACTAATACCACCAGATTATCACTAACGTATATCCACCAGCAGAAATTCCAGAATAAACACAACTATATCCTTAAATTGGTAGTGTTATACGTTAGAATCTTATAACTTCAACTCACATACATTCACCATGTATACACCATTGACATGGACACTAAATTTCCATAAAAAGAATTATCCATTAAGTAACCACACGCCTTGAGATCAACAATTCTCCTCATAAGTACCAAATGAAGCTTCATAAACACCAAGCTCTTTTAAATAACAAGTTCAATGCTCAATCATTAACTTTCAATACCATTATGACAGACATTCACTAATCACAAAAATATTTTACCTATTATTGCCCGAATAATAGCGCTTCCAAAAACCATTCATAAATCATTTTGTAAAATATAATACTCACTTACGGAAATCGAAGGGTAAGGCTCACCGATTAGTGAAAATAGAAGAATTAAGGATATCAAAACAAAGATAAGATCGAAGGACATTACGAGGACTTGAAACAGATTAATGTTAAGAAGCAAAGAGAAGAAGCTCAATTAAATGAGAGATATAAAGACTTTAATCAAGGAAATCGATTAAGGGACACCGAACCTAAATAAACACGCAAGCATACAACAAGTCAAAGAGTAACCCAAGATGGTAGTGCAAACGATATTAAAAAAATTAAAAAGGAAATTGTAAAAACTAAAATCTTACACTTATTATATCCATACTCTTTTAACCTCTTCTTGATATTGACGAAAGCCTATTATCTTCCAAAATATCAATACCTAAAAAGACTTCCATGAAAAACATTGTACAACCTATATCCTCATAAAATGGATACCATTCCCCATTATATCAAATTCTAAATAAGAGCGCTAATCAATCTTTAAAACACTTTGCTCATCACTACGCATGAATTCCCTCAAGCGAAAACATCTGACAAATCCTTTAGTAACAAGCCTTTGGCTCCTCAATTGATTCTCCAAACGAGTATAGCACTGAAATCCTCAAATTACTTTTATATACTCTAAGATAACTTTCATTATGCCATTATCCTTGACAAATAATACGTGGAAATTCCAAATAATAAATTTATCCCATATTCTAATTTTAATGCATCTAAGTCCATTGATTCGAAGAACAAATTTAACCCTCGCATCTTGATTCTATTCCTCAAATCATTATCTAGCTATACAATTAATAATTCACTAGTCTAATCATCATGCTTCTCCAATACATTAATGACCCCAAAACTCAATTTCCTAAGCCTTTCGAGTTAAGAGCTAACCAACCGAGGGTACACTTACTTCTTTGAACTACCCGAATTTCCAATCCACATATTTTGCATAACTTATCACTTAACTAGAGAAACATTAAACTATCCTAACATTTATGAGTACTCCAAAGTAGCATTCAAAAACAACAAGCTTCAATTTATGATTTTGCACTAACCATACTAATGCAATTCAGGCTAATTCCCAAAGAATCAAAAATGCACTCATATCTAACCCCAAATTCTAATAATCATTGGCGTAATACATATTTATCTCTTATCGCAAATTATAACATCATTAAATAATGACAACTCAAAAATAACAAATCAACACTAAATCAGTTACACCAGTTATATAAGAAAATGATTTAAACGATTTGGAGAATAGAAAAGGCAGAAAGTAACTCCTTAAATGCACAACTTCATAGGAGAAAAGTACTCAAATTACATTACATCGCTTAATTACTCAAAACCTTATGACTCATCTAGGTAAATCACCTAAGCATTAACTATGAAATTCCACATCAGTATCCATAAGATCATTAACTACTAACATAAGATTAAACATATTCCTAAAATTCCGATATGAAATGCTCGGAACAATAACTCAAGTAAAATATTCAATGAAATCCAAAATAAATACGAAATGGTTGATTTTCACATAAAATGCTCATATATTCATTAACTAGATCCTCAAAATTAAAGGTAGACATTCTACAGTACTCCGTTATCAACAACCTACCTACATCGAACTAGGTGAAGGCAAAAGGACTTCCAACAAAATGATTACCTCTAACAAACATCATAAACGAACTCCAAGATTGTCCTTACCAACTTGAACCTCAAACGAGTTCACTATAAATCACGCGAAACTAGTTCCTCAAAGATTGTAAAACCATAACATCATAAGACAATACCCAAATTTTAAGCTTCATTCTACGATTCAATACAACCATACTATGCACCTTGAATGTCAATAATAACTTATCTCCTTCACATAATTAATCATGATAAACTCCTAAGTTAAACCATCAAATAAGGGATAAGATAAACCTCAAATATTCCTTAAGAGTCACAATCATAATAAGCACTTCGAATACAGTATCTCCGACTTTTACAAGCTAGCCATTGATCCTCAAACAAGTGTATCTAATGAACTAACTCTATGACATAACTCTTAAGTAAGGGGCTATATCCTAATCTTATCTCATACGATCATATAACAAATTAATCAAATATATAAACAAGACCAAATATGAAAGTGAGTGGAACATAACCATAACATGTTAACACACACTCTACACATTTCTTAATCATGATGTTACATATTCAAGTAAAGATAAAATCACGCATCAAAGTACATAAAAGGTCCTTATTGTTTCTACCCATTTACTCTCAGTCAATTTAATTAAGCCAATTTAATTTAGTCATTTACTAAGCCAGAGTTGGGAGCGTGTTCGCTCTGATATAACTCAGATTATTAAAACAAAAGTAATGCATAATAATAATCATTCATCAGAGTATAAGGATAAAACAAGGGTCAAGGTGGCGGAAACACCTGACCAATCCGGATCGATACTCAAATCCGAAATCAAACTAATACATTATTAATATTCCTTATATTAACTAAATTCCTAAACAATTTATTCTTCTTGCCACAAGTCTCTCCAGCCCAACATCCAGACAAGCAGCAACCAATTCAACCTGAGAATGGGGGGTTGACAATCACTCGGGAGTAACTAGGTGCTCTCCCAGTCATGTTTACAACAGGCTGAATTAATAAAAATTTATAAAAAAAGACAATAATCATAAATGACATGTGAGCAATCTATACAATATGACGTACATTCAAAGTTACCAATACGGAACCAAACCAACATGAATGCAATCCTGCAGACCTAGACCATATGCAACTACTAGACCATGAATACATTCAAGACCCAAAGTAGCACACGATCCATAGCAACATAAGGCATAATGCTAGCATCAAAGCATAGTGAATAGAGCGAACGCCTGTTAGATCGTATAACCACTGCCTCTAACTTGACAGAGCAAATAACCACTGCCTATGTTGGTTATGGAGCCTATAACCACTGCCTCCACGGTACTATGTATAGCGTATCACCACTACCTATATGCCTAAGACCTGACCAGACCTCTCGATGCATTAACTGTACATCGATCGACGCTCGGGACCCAGAGCATTTAACTGATGTCTCTGGCCACCCCCGAACATACACCAAATAAACCCCTGAAGGACGGCTCTTAATTCATTCCGATAGTATTTAACTGATACTACCGTCATCTATTCAAACTAGCCAACAAACAAATGCACAGTTTAACTGACTATAGAAAACATGTGTGAACAACATCATGACTCAACTGAGTAGAATAGTTTAGCTGACTGTTCCACCACAACTCATAGGACAGTTTAAGTAACTGCTCGACTCCTCATAGAATTAGAGTAACCAAGATGATATGCAAACATAGCGTTATAGTTCAACTAACCATAACACAACACATAAGCAAGCACAGATGACCAAAGGTTATAGTATCTTGACCTATAACATTATACCGCAAAGGTCTTGTTATAGTTCGAGCTACCATAACCCCAGACACAGAAGCATATAACAGCTCAACGTTATAGTACCTCTTACTATAATAACCTTCACTCAACCCTATTGAAGTTATAGTAACCACAACTATAACCTTGGTTAAGCTTGTTAGGTTATAGTATCACCAACCATAACCTTCGCTTAACTCTAGCAGAGTTATAGTACACCACCTATAACCTTAGTTAAGCGTGTCAGGTTATAGTATCATAAACTATAACCTTCACTTAACTTCGGAAAAGTTATAGTACTTTCAGCTATAACCTTCACTCAACTTTAGTGAAATTATAGCACTTCAAGCTATAACTTTATACGTGTGAGGTTATAGTATCATCAACTATAACTCTCTTCCGTTACGGGTTAGTCCTCTTTAACACCATCACCGAGGGGTCGACTCCACAATACAAACTGCCATGTCACCACAACGAGTCTTGTTATAGTACACCGCACCATAACCTCACTTTCAAAGTTATAGCTCAAATAGGTATAACCAGGGTAGCTTATATGCAAAGTTATAGTTTAATATGCTATAACCTTAACGATATAAACCAAAACCCTAATTCCTTAAAATAAGCAAACCCTAGCCTCTCCCACAATGAGGAGGCCAAAACCCTAGGCCACGGCAACTCCACGACCGAGCCACCACCAACGACGCTAGGGTTCGCGATTTGAATCCTAGTTCGCACACCAAATGAATAATTGAAAATAGAATAACAACATAAATATTAAATGCAATTAAACATGTGAATAATAAGCATAAATAACCAAACAAACAATTAATCATACAATCAATCATTATATCATGTCAATAATTCACTATCTATAAACACAATTAAAGGAAAACACCTAGTTACCTTTATTAAGCAATAAAGACTGCAAAATAATATTCATCTTTATAAAATTTCATTAATATTGTGCTACAAAAATCCTCCTCCAAAAACGCCCCAAAAGAAAGACATCTTCTTCTTATTCTTCGTATTTATCCATCAAATATATAAACCCTAAAGGTAAGTCTAAACCCCATACAATTGAGTTCCTTAAAAATATTATGAATAGAATATATTGTTGAGGTAAGAGCCAGGATTGTAAATATATAATTTATATTTGATTTGCATGAATAAAGTTCCATAACAATGAAGTCAAAAAGAGAAAATGAAAAGAGAGGACGAGAGAGTTGATGCGGCAGCACGAAATAATTAGAATAAGCAACCAACCTGCTAGGTTAGGTTTTCAATTTATAAAAGGGTTCAAGTGGGCTTTTGATCCATTAGTTCATAAGATGGATAATCTAATTACAAATCAGGTTTAGTATAATTAAAACGCTTGGTGAATGGATATAAGAGAAGTAGCTATTAGATTTAAATAGTCAAATCGTGCGCGGACATTTTAATCCATCCAAATTAGGTAAAAACGGAAAATAACAAAATAGAGATTGTAAGCGTTCAATAAAAGATAGATAATTAAACTCGAAAAATAATTAATTTAATAAATAAATTTCCTAATAAAATTATTATAAAACACGGGGTGTTACATCACATCTGTCCAATTGTTAGATGTTAAACGAGGGTGATAATAAATGGAATGGAGTGGGAGGTCCTATGGTGTTATAAGACACTGAAGATTTGTGTTATCTCTCTCACTAACCTAGATGAATGAAAGGATCGTCCCAAAAGGCATGGAGACAATGTAACTGTGGGTCGATTCGTTTGAAATTTGTGAAAAGATGACTACTTGAGAGGATTTGTTTTGTTTGTGGGTTTTTTTTTTGTTTTTTTTTTAGGGATTTTCTTTTTGTCTTGTGCATTTTTGAAAATGCTCGAGACTTTTTTTGGGCTGTTTTTGGGGTTTGAAGTAGTTGTTGGACTATTTTTTGTGTGTTTGGATTTGTTCGACTTTTGTTCGTCTTTGTCTTGTGAATTTTTGGATATTTGAGATATTTGATTTGGGGTTGTTGGGATTTGTTTTTTTTTTTATGGAAGTCGTTTTTGGACTGTTTTTTGTGGATTTGGATTTATTCGACTTTTGATTGTCCTTGTCTCATGAAATTTTGGATATTGAGACTTTTGATTTGTGGTTGATGGGATTTTTTGTTTGGTTTGAATTTGCGAGAGTTTACGCATGATTGCACTAAAGAAATGTTTTGATCCTCCGGTGGGGGTATCAAAATGTTTGGCATAGGATGCAATTTTTGGGAGTCATATAGGATATGACGAATCGGGTAGAAAGATGGGGTCTACAAACCTAAAGGTCACCTAGAGACACGGCGATCAAGGAATTTTCACACCACAAGATATGGACAAGGTGGTAAATGCATGCCCTCGTTCAGGCTTATTCTAAGAGGTCGAGTGATCTACACTAAAGATATACGACCTAAAGTATTTCAAGTCTATTCCACTAGTTAAGGGTAAAAAGTAGAACAAGTGACGAGCAAAAAGTACATATGCTCATTTATTTAGTTTTGTTTGAAACTCGAAAAGGACGAGGATGGTCCTATTACAAAGGTTAATCTAGTGAAGACAATTAGCCGCTTCAGACGTCGTCTTCAATTCTTGTTCATAGCAAAATTAAGTCTTTTCAAGACTTTATGTTCTGGTACCTCAGATGGTTTACATAAACAGGTCTCAAGTTGTTCACGAATATTTTCACTAGAGAAGCTTCATCTGGGCGTTCGATAAGTTGTGTGCTAGTCTTCCTCCACCTACTAAGGAAGTCGGTGAAACCTTCTTTCTCGTTTTGGGTAGGAACCTCTAGAGTGCGCATATTGACTCTGATTTCAGTATTATATGCATACTGTTGGCGAACTCGATTGCGGCATCATCCCATGTTGCGATTTTCTTGGGTTCTAGGGAATAGAACCATTGCATAGAAATGGTGTCGAGACACAAAGGAAAGATCCTTAGGGGCATCTCTAGTTTGATGCCTTTGATAGACATGTAATCCTTAAAAGCACGGATGTGATTCAAAGGGTTTTCGTGCGCCTCAAACCTTGGGATGTCATGTTGAAGTTGGTTGGTAACTGAGTACTTATAGCTTTGTACTTGCAATTGTTTTCCATGTAGATATCGTCTCCCTTGAGGTACATTAGTTGCTCTTCCAAGTATTGGAGTCGCTTTTCTGCTTTAGTAAGAACTGGTGCGGAATTGACTTTTGGTTGTCCCACAAAGGGTGGACCTTTATCATGCACATTAGCATCAGGAATCTCCGCAGGAGCAAGCCTAGCTTCTATGGCAACAATTCGGCCTTCAATGGCATTGAGACGAGCATAAGCTTGGTCCCGACTTGTTTAGAGATGGATGAGCGCGGATAGGATTTGATCATTACCATTCGGATTTGGTGCACGAATATTTGCTTGACTAGCTTCTGACATCTTGGAGAATGAGCAAGAAACCGACGACGAATCAGAACCCGATCGACCAATCTAGCACACTTACTCGAAAAGACTCGACTTGTGAAGTGGGAGTGTGCCACTGTCTTTAAGTGAGTTTTGAAAATGACTAGTTTGGAAATGAGTGACGACTCGAAGTGAAGCACGACTCGACTTGTGTGTGAGTTTACCACTGTGCTCTGTGAGTATTGAAAATGACTAGTTTGTAAATAAGTGACGACTTTAAGTGAAGAACGACTCGACTTGTGAAGTGGAAGTGTGCCACTGTGCTTAGTGAGTATGGGAAATGACTGGTTTGGAAATGTTTGACCTAGACAACCGTAGTGTGGTTGTAGGGGTGTTGAATCAAAGTGGAGAAATGATTTTAACTAGACACTTGGACAGAGTTTTGACTCATTTGGCGCTATTTTAGGCCACACATGAAAATGCTTTATAATTTAAAAGGATTTTGTTTGGAAAGAACTCTTCATGATTTACAAAAGGCTGATAACATATGGTTATACATTTTTAAACAGGCAGAGTAACGGTAGGCTGAGTGCATTTAAAAGGGATTTAGCTTAAAAAAGTGGGTTGCGATACCAAGCAATCAAACCCAAGGTCGGTGGAGGGGCACGTGCCAGACATGAGTAAGGTCGGTTCCCAGTCCATTTCCTTGAGTAGTAAAAGCCCTTAGTGCTAACATGAGTACACACTGCGGTATGGTTGACGTCAATCGCTATCCATCAATAGATCCAGATAAGAACTTGGACCGTCCGGACAGGATGATTGGTCGAAAGGGTTGGGTTAGGCCTAGGAAGGCTGAATAAAACGACCCAGGAAGGTTGAGTGATGAAAACCGACGACTGTCTCACACATACTATTCCTTAACCATGTTCAAGTTGCACCCTGGGTAACACGTGAGTGTATAATCCCCAGCGGAGTCGCCAAAATGTGATACACGGGACCTGCAATCACGTGCCTCGGCAAGGAGAAGGCGCGATGTGGCGTCGTATTGAATATGCGTTTGTGGAGTCGCCGCCAACTTTTATGGGTAGTTGGAATCGTTCGAATACTTCATGTCATGTCAAGACACAAAGTGATGACATGAACACTAAGAACTCGTTACCCTTAGCATTCTATTTCTATAATGACTCTCGTGGATGACAATGAATACGGGTGCTCACGGAGATCTGGAGTAAGGGATGAGGGTACGTATTAGGAAGCTCTTTTATTTGATCGAACACCTAATCCCGCCCGCCTTGATAGCGGCCTCTACTAATGATTAGGGAAACTCCTCTGTTATCGATGTGTTGTC
This sequence comes from Heliosperma pusillum, assembly GCA_022085475.1. Lineage (NCBI taxonomy): Eukaryota > Viridiplantae > Streptophyta > Magnoliopsida > Caryophyllales > Caryophyllaceae > Heliosperma > Heliosperma pusillum. The sequence continues at coordinate 15,594 of JAIUZE010015283.1, forward strand.
GGTTATATGCATGATATGCAACATCCAAGTTTTGATCCTACCATGTGAGTTTAGACTAGTAGGTTGACATGTATTTTAGCAATCAATTAGGTCAAAGTAAGGTTTAGATTCATTTGAAAAGTGAAAAAGCAATAAATCATACAATGATTACAAGAGAATAAAAGAATAAAGATTACAACGGATTCGAGGGATCTATGTCGGAAATATGTTTGATCGACGAATTTTGAAAGAAAGAAAAAAAATAAGAAAACTTATAAAAACAGTTAAACAAATCAGATTAACAGCGATGATACGATTAATAGTCGATTTATTTAACGAATTAAACTACGTCGAAGCGAGCCAGGAAGTTCAGAGACAGATTACAACCCAGAACAAGCGCAGCACGTGGTGCGTCCTTTGGAAGAGGTGCACCCTTTCTAGCGTCTGTTCTTGAGCTGGGTTCTGGCTGTGAAACCAGAATCGCGATTATTTAGTGTTCGTTTGGATATTTACGGTTTATTATTGATCTACAAGTCGGATTGAAGTGTTTAAATAGATTTTGAATATACTAAACTATATCAAAGACGGATCTAAGGACTAGAAATGATAGATACTAACCTTCTAAGACACGATCTCAAATTAAAGACGGCAAAAACCCACTAATATCGACTATTAGGGATCTAAGTCAAGAACTATATAAATAAAATTGAAGTAATATTAAAAGGTAATTTATGAAAGACTAATAAAAAAAGGTTTGAAAACGATTTTAACATGGATCCGACATGAACCTTACATAATTTATACAATACAAAAAGATAAAATAAAGTACAAGACGGGATTATTACACCCTCGGACTTACATGTTTGACGAAACGAGTTCACTAAGTTGTCTTTTAGCGATAGCTCGACTCGATGTAATGAAAGTGCCCTCGAAAGATTAAAATGAAAATTGATTAAAGTTGATTAATTAGGTTGAATTGGTCAAATTGGTAGGTCAATGCAACACGAGACAGGTACCCAGAAGGATCGGAGCTTACGTGGTCGATTGATCAAGCACATAGTTGTCAATAAGGTTATAGCAAAGTCTAGAATGCAAATTAAGAAGAGAAGGGGCGGAACACTCGCGTAATTTGAAAGTGTACACGAACCTCTTCCTATATAGGGAGAAATCCGAAGAGTTTTGTAATTACTCGAACACGGAAATACATCTAGAAAATATTCTGGAAACAAAAAAACGGAGATGGGGAAGAGGCGCAGCAGGGACTGCGACTCTTGGAAGAGGCGCAGCACCTGCTGCGTTACTTCTTGAGTTGTCTCCTACCATAAACAAAAGAATTCCACGTTTCTTTTTTAAGAATTGCGGTAGATCTCGAATACTCTTCAATAAAATACGGATATATTTTACAAAAAAGGATAAGTTTTGAAATATTAAAATATCTGGAATATTTTCGAGCGTTCAGACTCGGTTTTAAAAGACGGTTATCATAAAATGAAGCGGTTTTTGACCCGGGCTCCAAATAAACTCTAATGACTGTCAAAACGACCGTATCGGCGCGTAGATGACGACCAAGGGGCAGACACAACTGTTTGAGCTATCACTTGATGACTAACTTATGAACTGTCATACAACGTTTCGCTTTAACAAACATGCGGCCCAATCATCACAGGGTGGTTGGCGGAAGGTGTAGAAACGAGGTATCTACAAGTATAAAATAAGTTATATTATTATTGTCTTACATAATAACTTAAAATATTCTAGATTCGAGGTTTTAGTCAGTAATATAAGTATTGGTAATTATATACTCCTAAGATTAGAACAATTATTTAAAAAAAAAGAGCAAATTAGAAATGACTACCTTTTAAAATCCAATTTTTTTTTTAAATATAACTATTTCGAATGTTGTTTATACGATTACTTCTTTAAGTTGCATTTTCACCTAAAATTGCTTCAAAACTATAACTTAATTGATTTATTTCGTTTGTTTTTTTTTTAACTTATTTTCTTTGTTACTTAACCAATTTATACTTTGAAAAGTACCACTATTTGAAAAAGTTGACAACAAACGATATATATCATTAAGTTGGAGTTTTGAAATAATTTTAGGTATACAACTTAAGGCAATAAAATTAGGAATAAAATTAAAATAAAAAGTAATTCTAGAAACTTGATTTTGAAAGGAGGTAAATTATAATTTATTCTATAAATATACTAAGAGATAGAGCTAATTTAAATTTTACTCCCTTTTAAAATCCACTTTTTTTAAAATTACTCGCTTTTAAAAAAATTTCCTAAAATTACTCTTGAAATTGCATTTTTACCTAGAATTGCTTCAAAGTTTCGAATTAAGTGACGTATTTCCTCTATTTTTGAACTTTCCCTCCATTTGTCTACATAGTTACTTCCTCCGTCTCGGTCAATTGTTATCCTTTCATTTTCGGACAAAGACCAAGGAAAGAGTGAGGTACTATTTGTGGTTACACTTAGTGGATGACATATGGACAATATTCCAATTGAGTGATCAAATTACTTATAGCCAACCTTCCTAATATAGTAAGGAAAACAATTCACTGAGACACAATAAAAATGAATATGACAACAATTGACCCGGACGAAGGGAGTATATTTTTCAAAGTATAAAATGGGTAAGATACAAACAAAATTTTCCTTCTATTAAAGTAAGAACATTTCTTGCATTTTAGTGAAGCCACATCATCCTTATTTTACCCTTTAACCATCTAATGATGTCATGCAACATTACCCCACTATCTATTTTCTATTTTCTATTTTCTAACACAATTGCATTTGTTTTTACTCCCACATCAATAATCAAAATTTATATGAATGTGAAATATTTAATGTTAATTTTTTCACCAAATTAGATTGCAAAAAATACTCCGTAATATTTTATAAATTTACTCCATACTCTTTATTATAACTAAAATTTTTAAACATATTTTTTGGCGGCTGGTTAACCTCGACGATGTTTTAGGAAATATCGACAATGTTTTCATTACGAAAAACAATAATGCCCTTATGGACTTAGACTCTCTATCTCTCTTCTCTCTCTCTTATCTCTAATTCTCCCATATCAAATACAACTAATTCAACTAAAAAAAATAAAAAAAAATTACAACAACAACAATTTCACTAAATCGAACAACAGCAATTTCACTAAATCGATTATCATGACGGACGAACAATCTTCGGTATGTTTACAAACTAATCAAAATTTAAATTTGTCATTTTTTTTTCCCGGAATCCGTTAATTGTTTGTTTATACTTAATTAAGTTAATTGATTTACGTTACGTCTTAGTTAGTTAGAATTCAAATGCGTATTTTTTTAAAAAAATTGGAAAAAATACTATGGTCAGACATAGAACTTGATGTCATGGACCATGGCCAGACATTTAAAATAAACGTCCAGCCATGGCCAGACATCCATTTCAAGGCTAGACATTGGAAACGGATGGATGGACATTTATTTTCAATGTCTGACCATGGTGAAAACATCAAATTCTATGTCTGGCCATGTTTTAGACATGTAAGTTTAATGTCTGGCTATGGTCAGATGATATTTATTTTTTATAACCCCGTTTAATAACATTTTAGGTGTGTAGATCATTATTTACTAATATATGTTAAATATTTAATGACTAATTAGCGTCCTATTTGCATTGAACATGACTCGTTAGAGGATTTCGGGAATAATAACATTGATTACAATCCATACTTGAAACGGCATTGGATTTTGATACCCGTGATGATGCCTTTAATTGGGCGAAAAAGATTGCAATGGAACATGATTTTGCTTTGGTTAAAGCAAATAATAGGCCAAAAAACAGAAGACGGGATGGGTTGTCGGCATCTTACTTTCGATGTTCAAGGTATGGCAGACCTCCTCCAATTGATGATCCCGAGAAGCGACGTAGGTCGAATAAGTGTGGATGCAGTTTCCGTATCCGAGCCGTGCAGAACTACCCTCGTCAAGGTGACGATAGCGGAGCAGTTTGGAACATTATCACCGCCGAGGGTAAAGGGTTTCACAACCATGGGGAGGTGGTTTACAAGGACGGTCATCGTAATTTTGCGGCTTTGGATGACGAGGAGAAAGCCTATTTGAAGCAACAGGTTAAGGCCGGTGTGCTCGCAAGAGATATAAAGAACGCTTTTCACCAAAGAACGCCGGGTAAACTTCATCCGTCAAATAATCACATTTAGAACGAGACCAAAAAACTGGGGCAAGAATTTTGGGGTGGAAGTAACACCGCACAACAAATGTTTACTCTTGCCGTGAAGCGCATTATTTGCAGTGGCATGAGAGTGATCCCGAGACACGACAAATCTCTCATATATTCATGGCACATCCCGTAGTCGTGCAGCTATTGCGAGCATATCCTTATGTAGACAGCAACTTAATAATTAGAACTAAACAAACTACGAACAACTCCTCATCCTAATACACTTAATCAAATAAGCCAAACACTTAATAAGTTGAATATCCTTCGGATAAAGAACCATGGACGGATTTTTAATAAAAAAATCCAAATCATGGGCGATGTTTTTTTTCATGAAAATCCCACCATGGTGGGATAAAAAAACTGGAAATCCCACCATGGTGGGACGTCCAATTCACACGTCCAACCATGGTTGGACGCCCAGTTTCTTCGTCCAACCATAATGGGATTTGGAGGAAAAAAAAAATCCTCCATGGCTGGACGTTCAAACCACACGTCCAACCATGGGGGAAATTTTTTTTCCTCTAAATCCCACCATGGTGGGATAAAGAACTCCAAAAAAAAATCGTCATTTTCTTTCTTTATTCAAACTATTAACACAAATCTAAACAACAAACAACAACAAATAAACAACTTCACATTAACAACAAATCTATAGTTTAACTAAAAGTTTACAACAAATAACAACAAAACAAACAAAAAAAAATTTATATACAATAAGAAACTAACAACAACTATTCTATTAGTTTAACTAAAAGAAATACAAATTAAAACCAAGAAACTAACAACAATCTAATCTATTGGGAAATTATAAACCAAAACAACAATCTCATTTACAATAAATCAAAGGATAAGTAACTAGATCTAAGAAATTAAAAAAAAAAAAAAAAAAAAAAAACAAAGGAAACATACCGGTGACAGGCGGCAGGTGGTGGCAGTGGGGATGGGTGATTTGAAGGTTGAAGGGTTTTGATTTTAGTTATTTAATTTGGGAGAGAATAAGTGTAGAGAGAGAGAGAGGGCAAGGGCAAGAGACGTCTTTTTTATGAAAAACGTCGTCGATGTTTTACAATGCGGTATTTTTTTAAACCAATGCATATCCTCTATATAACTATTGTATAAAAGCACATACATTTTTCATGCTTCATTAAGCCAACTTTTTCCTTTCATTCCAACTGCTACTTTCTACCGTCTATTTTTTTTTAAGTAATCCAAGCACCCTATAATCTTTTAAATACATACTTTCTCCCTCCGTTTCATGATATAAGTCGTTTTAGTAAAGATTAGAAATTTTATTTTATAAGTCGTTTTACATTTTTCTATCTATTAAATGTTTTTTTTTTCATTTTTCCAAGCATTAACAATTATGACCAAAAGCTAATTTAAGATTTTATTGGTGGAAATACTTAACTTTTCAAATTTTCAAAGAGCATTTATAATACACAACTACTATAATACAACTTTTCTCAATACTTTCTTAATTCTTAATCATAAAACAATCTCAAACGTCTTATATAATGAAACGGAGGGAGGACATAATTTCATATATAACGTAAACTGCAAAAACTACATTTACACAAACGTAAAAAAAATGGCATTTTATAAATACTTAAAAAATGACATGTAGCGTAAATCAATATATCAATTATATAGATATATATATATATATATATATATAGAATATAGAATATAGAATTGGGATCCGGTGAGAACCACTAAGATAATGAGAACCGTGAGAACTCCGCCTTACGAAATTTATTTTTAAAAAATAAGGACATTTTTGGGTTCGGCGTAGAATTTAATGGCTAGGTAACACACATCTTGCTCGAAAAAATATAAGTTACTGACGGAAATTGAGGTGAAATACGATTTATTAATTTTCATGCACCTAGTAGTCAGTTTCATGCATCTAACAATTTTAATGCACCTGATGCTCATTTTAATGCATCTAGAGCCCGTTATTTTCATGCACCTAGTAACTGTTTTCATGCATGTAGAAATTTTCGTGCACCTAGTGCTCGTTTTCACGCATTTAGAGTAATTTTAGTGTACAAATTGAATTTATGTACATTAAGTACATATTTTTTAATATAATCAATAAATTTTGTTTAGTTACTGCAAATATTATGCTTGAATAAACTAAACTAATGGTAAATGATCCAACAAAACTTTCGAAACAAGATTTGGTGGAGATTTAGTGAGGGTTCTCACGGTTCTCATTATGTTAGTAGTTCTCACCGGATCCTGACCCTATATATATATATATATATATATATATATATATATATATATATATATATAAGAGGTTTTTTTCGAGCAATTCTATTGGTCAACATCATCTTTTTCAGATTTTGGAAAATATATTTTAAGATCTTGCAAGATTACGAAAAATATCTTATGTAATATTTTTAATATCACAACTATTATTTATGTAAGAAAAAATTTTGGATCATCAATATGAAAAAAAAAATATAATGCAAAGCATTTTGAAACTTACATATTTGGATTCGTTGCGAAAAATGTTTTCATTGGAGTATAAATTTTATTGTTTTTTACTATTATATTGTTGATAATGTGATATGACTAAAATATAAGTATGTGAAAATTAAGAAAAATATTTATAAAATATTTACTAATATATTGTATAGTTCTTGATTTACTTGCCGAACTTTGGCCGTAAATAAGTTGGAGAATTAAAAATATGAGATTATAAAAAAAAAACACTTACACTTATTTTCATGATATCTTTCACGAAAAAAATTTCAAGAATAAAAAAAGCAACATATAGACGTCGAAAAATACGGTCAAAGTGTCATCTAGGAAACCGCTATAAAGCAAATGAGGTGAAAATAGGTGTGTGGAGGGAATACTATTATAATAAATTAGTAACAGTGAAGAAATTGTAGTTATTTTACAAAAAAAAAATAGTATACTACTTAGTATTTTATTTGTCCCACATTGAAAAATAATATAGGTGTGGTGAACATACTATGTATAAATAGTAAAATTGTCCCACATCAAAAATTTATCATAAGGTCGGATGATCTTGTGATTATAAATAGGAGTCATCATTAGAACTTATGTATCCACCCAAAATATTTTGAATCTTTTAAGTATTGTCTTATAAATCTCTTAAAAGTTTGTATTATTATCTCCGAAAAATATACATAAATTTACATCATCATAAATAACAATGGTCTCACATTGAAAAAAAAAATGTAGGTGTGGTGAATATATATTATGTATAAATAGAAGAATTGTTCCACATCAAAAAGTTATCATAAGGTAGGGTGATCCTATGATTATAAATAGGAGTCATCATTGGACTTAAGTATCCACCCCCAAAATTTGAGTCTCTTAAGTATTGTCTTAGAGAGCTCTTACAAGTTTGTATTATTAACCGAGAAAAATATACATAAATTTACATCATCATAAATAACTACTTAGTATTTTTTTTTGGCCCACATTGAAAAAAAATGTAGGCTTGGTGAACATACTACGTATAAAAAGAAGAATTGTCCCGCATCGAAAAATTTAATAAGGTAGGGTGATCCTATGATTATAAATATGAGTCATCCTTGGACTTAAGTATCCGCCCAAACAAATTGAGTTTATTAAGTATTGTCTTAGAGAGCTCTTACAAATTTGTATTAAAAGTTAATTTAGAAAAGTATCATAAATAATAACTTTGATGATGTACTACTTAGTATGTTATTTATCCCACATTGAAAAATAATGTAGGCGTAGTGAATATACTATGTATAAAAAGAAGCATTATCCCACATTGAAAATTAGCATAAGTTAGGGTGATCCTATGATTATAAATATGAGTTATTATTAGAACTTATGTATCCACCCAAAATCTTTCGAGTCTCTTAAATATTGTCTTAGACATCTTTTAAAAGTTTGTATTAGTATCTTTCCAATATTGATGTTTGTATTACCATATCTGTGACACCCTCAAATTTGCGGAAAGAAAAAAAATAATTTAACTAAATAAAAGATGAGATTACATAACAAAGGTGTCTTAAATAAAAAGGTTCATAACAAAAAGGAAATAATATTATACAAAGAAATATCCAAAACGGGAGACATATCTCTCGTATAAATACGGAAATAAAAGAGTGTATAATATATACAATCCTAAGAACCGAATATAGGTCCAAGGTAAATACTTCGCTCGCTAGCTCGTCAATGTACCCATGTATGCATCACGAACCTGCCAACCGCATTAAATATAAACACGGAAGCCACAGTCAGTGGGGAGTAACTCCGAGTTCTCCAGCCACGAAATGTCGAGTTTAATAAAACATGAATAACATAAAAGCAATGTATATGGAAAATACAAAACCTTAACATATATGATATGCTTTTCATGTAGGAAACAAAATAACTAACATATAAAACACATATGAAAGCTATCATGTGAATACGTTACAATTTCTAAACACGAGGTAGGGAAGCTGGTTGCTGGGGGCTCAGAGGCTTGCTAAAACATGGCCCTGATACACTCAAACCCTAATCAAACATAAGATCATGTGAATCAGTTAACAACCGGTAATCCAAACTCTATCAACCTTAGCCGGCTTGCATCTCACCTTCTAAGATTCATAGAATCATCAAACATGAAAGACCAATACGTCTAGAAACAGGCATAAGTTCTTAGCACAGTCAATAGTCGACTTCTGTAACTCGAGGTTATACCACAAGGTAGGAAAACATCCTAGTCCTAGACTGATCAGACCTAGAGACAACAGCTATTCCATTCCCCGTCCCATGACATAACCGTACATGAGAAACTCTACTAGGCGACCCCCTAAGCAGAGATGGCTAGTACTTAAGCTGGCTCCATTCCCAAAGTGGAACTATTAGGCAACCATGCCCCGACTTGGATATAAACCCACCAAGCCGGGACACAAAAGCTATCAAGCTGTGAACTCCATATGCTCGTTAAAGACAGTACGACCTATCTATGTCATGGTCCAAGATACTCATTTAGAATTAGAATGGTCAAGACGCCATATACTCGTAATTCTCTATGGGTACTTAGTCAACACGACATATATCATACAATCAAACCGTCACGGAAACAACTTCCTATCATGTGACTAATTGCATATAAATCATATTCAAATAACATTTCGCCTCATATCTACTAATGCTAATTCATTAATTAAATACAACCTTACTTGAAGACAAATCCCCGACCCGAGTCCCGCGACGGGTCATCAGTCAAAACGGGGCGGACTAGATCTTAGTTTGACCAAACCCGTTTGGTCAAACCGGCTAGAAACAGAGTCTTTACCACATAGACTTGAACATAAAATCATCATATTCACTACATGTTTATTTTATTAAAACTTCTAACATGTGAATTATTAAATCTTACGAAAACCCGCATGACTTAAAGGATATCGAATTAAACTATAATCTCGTCTTATAATTTCTAACATGTGAGGAATTATAATATTATGAAAAATACTTTTAATTAAATAATTTACTTATTAAAATTTCCCACTTGCTAAATATTACAAAACACGATAAATTAACACTAAACTCAAAAAAACCGTCACAAGTCCAACAAGGTGACTCATGGGCTGATTTGGGTCGGACCTAACACGGGCCTGGACTGGGCCACGTGCCTGGTTTGGGCCTGTTTTGAGACGACATTTTTAAAACCGTTTCTTAATATTTCTCGCATGCTTAACATATTTAAAACCCGTCAAAACAACAACAAAACAATCAAGTATCGACACAACCCACTAGGACCCACCATGGACCAATCCAGACCGGGTCTGAACCGGCCTGGACCGGCCTGAACTGGGCTGAACCGCCGGGTTTGGGTCCGGTTTTCCAGCCCCACCCGTGACCACCTTACACGGCCCAAAACAACCACCCCTTCAAATAAATTCTAACATGATTCTTATTAACAACATCCATTTTTAAACATCCAATTCAACCATCATTCTTATAAAAATCATGGTTATAAATAAATCATCCAAATATGTCAAGAACACTAACATATTAAAAATTCCATACAACATAAAAATCATAACTACTTATCATGTTACTACTAAAACCATAATTAACAATAACATGAACAAAAACAAAAGTTGAACCAAAAACAAAAGATATGTAACATTAATTCGACGAGTAACTCGGAATCGTTACCTTAGCTAGCAAAATCAAGTAGCAC